>CAHIKZ030000177.1:1262500-1357500 GCA_903632075.3 Acanthosepion pharaonis
GTTACTTTCTGTTTTCCCCTACCTCTCATGCCTTCAGCATGTTCTGTGAGTGTTTCACTTTCCAAGCCCCCTTTCTACATTATGTGTACCAGAAATTTCAATTGTCTCGTTCTGGTTTTAACGAAATGTAGCTTTTCCGTTTACTTATGTTACTCTTTTGATAAATACAAATATCATCTATGGGGGATATGTTCCAAGTCACCCAGCGTATGCCGGGTTGATTGATTTGATTTTTTTTACGGTTTATCAACCCTTTGTAGGTTATTTTAGATTGTAAGAAAACACTTTATTTTATTTATTTTTTGGAGTGAATATTGCATTTACATTTTCTTTTTGAGGAAACAATGTTTACTATTTAACCCACAGCTGGGGAGAAGAGATGGATTCATATTCATAAAGGTATTTGTGCGTAAGTGAACGTAACGAACTCGACTGGAATTCGAACCCGGCTCTCCGATTACTCATTCTAAACCTCTATTCTTTGTACCACACGCGGATGCTGGAAATTCCAATTTTATATCGACACGCGTTTTACTTATGTATATATAAGATAAACGAATTTATGGACTAGGTACAATAAAAGATTAAAATAACTATTAATAAAAAGAATGTAATTATAACAATATATTCTGATAGAAATAATATGGCGGCTAAAAGTGTCATTTACCGTAGATCTCAACAATTCCAGCGTTTGACTTCTCGCTCCTCTTATGTTGAAAACGTTGGCTTTCTACGTTAAAGTAAACACTTTAAGGTTTCTCTTTGGCATTCCGAACTCCCGGTATGTTTTAATTTGGACTCTTATTAAGTTCTTCATCTTCTATGTTCAGGGCGATCATGGCTCTCCACAACTTCCTATCCTTTGTCGCTTTCAGTAAGCTTTGATTGCTTATTCCTAAGGTTAAAGAAACCTCGGATTTCAGCATTTTTTTTCTTTTTGCCGCTGAAGAAATAGTTTCTCTCAACATTCAAATCGAAATTGGGCATGTCTTTTGCGAAATCTTCCAAATAGACGTTCGCCACTCTGTTTACAATTTGTTTTTGATTTTATCATTCACTGCACAGGTTAAGACGTTGACTCTTTTTACAAACGCAGAAAATATTGTAACCGGCAGTATTTATCTGGTTTCTATCTGTTATTATAAGTGTTCGGAATATTGCTGCGTATGTTTGTGTGTGTGTGTGTGTTTGTGTGTGTGATGTTATGCTTTATACTGAGAGACAAGGTGACTGCTCGCTGGCTGACATAGATGCCTATTTCTCATCGCTGTCAATGTTCGCTAGAGAAAAGCCAGGATATATGATAATTTAGAAGACCAACGCCATAGAGTTTTCTTTGTCTAATTTCCCGAATTTGATTTTGTTAAAAACTAAGTACAGAAAACATATTGCGATTTGATTTGTCGAGCTGAGTAATGTCGCTTGTTCTTTCTGAATATGAATTTTCAATATGATTTTCATCTAAATATGATTTTCAGTATAAAAGAAGTACAGAAAACATTGCAATTATATTTGCCGAGATGAGCGATGTTTCTTGTTTTTTCTGAATATGAACTGTGAATATAATTTTTTTCAATATAATTTTCTGAATATGAATTTCCTAAAATAAAATAGGTTTTATTGCAAATTATTCTTATTTCATATAATTTAAGATAGATAAAAAAAAACTTTAAGTGTCTTTTGGGAGAGAGACACACATGCTTATGTGAATAATACTTTTTATTTCTCCAAGACATTCTTCATCAAGAAATAATTCCTTGTATAATCAGTTAGATTCTTCGAGTTTATGATCATTACGAGACTGAATTGGTCTTGGAAAATTGTCAGAGAGAAAATTGGGAGAGATTCTATTCCATGTTGAATGGATTTGAGATTTAAATCATCTAGGCTTAGATGCCATTTTTTAAAGCGTTCATATACACGTTCGCATCATTATTTCTCCCTTTGTTTTTTTTGTTGGCGCCAAACTCTCAATTACAAAAAAATTGTAAAAAAAAAAAAAAAGCAAAGGAAGGTCAAAAGAAAACAAAAAAGTATCAACTAAAAACAAAAAAACATGCTTTAAACACGTGTTCCTTATTTTAAAATCAAATCCTATTTTTTTTTTTACTTTTCTAAATTAAAAGTGTTCTCAGCATTCTTATATACCTTTTTTTTAAGTGACCGAAGGAAAAACGAACGCTGAGTTTGCTAAGATCTACGGAAGAAATGACATTTTTATCAGCCACATCATTTTTATCACAGTATATTGTTATAATAATATGAGTAGTTATTGTTTGTTGATCTCTTATTGTATCTAACTTATGAATTCAATTTTATCACACACACACACACACACACACACATACACACACACACACACATATATATATATATATATATATATATGTGTGTGTGTATGTAACTGATTGAATAAATTACAAACATTATATCTGCTTATTTTTTCATAATCCTTTCATATTCACGAATATTTTTCCGTATATTACAATCAAATCAAAAGAAATGCACTGTAACAATTGTTCTTGCCTCATTTCATTGTAGTACACGGAAAATACTCATGAACATGAAAGGGTTATGATATAAATAATCAGACATAATGTTTGTAATTTATTTAATCAGACATGCTTAAACACACACGCACACACACACACATATATATATATATATATATATATATATATATATATATATATATATATATATATATATATATATATATATGTAATAAAATTGGATTATTTATATATGGAAAACGTATATTATGTGTGTGGTTCGATGCAAGATTGTGATTTCAGATATCCGCTGGGTGACTAAGAATATATCCCACACGGATAAAGAGGTAGAGAGTTACCTGTATTTATCACCGTGATTTACTAAGCGTATCTTAGATGTGGTACAAGGTCGAAAGTATGAGGCACGCAGTGAGGATCGAACTCACTACTCAGTCCTAATTGTTCTAGCATGACACGTTTGCCAATTATTACATCACGTCAAGGTTCCTAGAGTATTCTCTACAATAAGTATTTATGCATTGGATTTGCAACTACTAAAAATAGAAAAGTTAATTTGTATTTAAGTCATATTCCATTACACAAATTTATACCCCAAATTTTAAGGCCATCTTGAACCTATAATAGTAACATGAGAATATTTCATATATATACCGGGTGTAACAGAAAATTGTCCAAATCATGTAACGGCAAAATTATCTATTTGTTAGATTAAGCTCTGAAGCATTGTATCTTAGAAGTGATTAAAGATATCTTACTGGAATTCTCCAAGGTTTGTATAATTGTTCTCTAAGCTTAACAGAAGTGACGTGATGAAATCGATCATGAACGAAAATGACATGTTCCCCATTAATTAATCATAGCTAAAGATCAGAAATTCATGAAGGATTGAAATAAAGTTCACACACACACACACACACACATATATATATATATATATATATATATATATATATATATATATATATTATTCCAGGCTCATTTTCAAACTTATTCAAGATGATCTTCACCCTCTCTAACCTTCTAACTTTCTGTCGTGGAGGAACAAAGTGTCTCATAGGTTTCACGTACGATTTCATTTTCAAGTCGTTTTTCACTGCTCTTTGGACTTCCATAGCCGAAACTCTTCTCTCGCGTGCTAAACGTCTTCTGGATTGAGTTGGATCTTTTCTAATTGATTTCTTTAGTTCTAAGTTGAAATGATGATCCCTCTTCCTATTGTGACCTCCTGATCCAGTTTTCCCTTCCACTGTACCCTCTTTTTAAACTTGTTCACCATTCTCTTGAAGGTTCGAGAATGGACTTTGAAGATGGAAGCCAGAGTATGAATGTTGGTACCATTACTGAAGGCCTGAATGATATTTTTCCTCTCACCATTGCTCAGTTGGGAAGACAGAAGGTCTAACGCAAAAACAATTTTAACCTGCCCTCTTTTTAGATGAATAACACGAAAGATTTTCCAGTGATTCCTTAGAAAGATGGTGTCAAAATGGCTATATTTTATATAATGAAGAACCAATTTATACAAAGAATTAAATGTTAATGTGATTAATGGCGAAATCACTTTGCTGACAAGACTAAATAAGACATTAAGTTATTGTCAATTCCTTGAATAAGATCCTTATATTCAACTAAATGTCAGATGGAAGACACATGCCGAGTACTTTCAATAATTTCAAATTGTCATCTTCTGGAGGCAATTTTTTTTTCCATACATACGCAAACACTAAGATGAAATATGTGTAGACCGAAAGATATTTTTTAATTATGCTATTTATTGACACTTAGATATATATATATATATATATATTGTTAGCGAAATGATTTCGCCATTAACCACATTAACATTGCTATTTAATTATTTGTATAAATTGTTTCTTTATGAGATTATATATAATGTGGGTTTGTATATATGTAAAATAAATACGTTACCTCGATGTGAATCAATGGTTAGCAAGTTATGAATACTATAACTATGAATTCGATTCTTACGAGGTGTTTCATACACATGGCCTTGTACCAGACTAAAATTAGTAACTATGCCTTCATGGAATATTTCAATCTTATTTTTTCCGTGTTAGGTATAAAAACTCTACTTGATTCAACTAATGAAATAGAAATAGAATTCACATTTACCAAAATCTCTTCCAATAATCTGACCGATGTTGCTCACTGGATTTGAAAAGAATAATAATGGCAACAACGACATTATGTTGAATGTAAAAGGCTTAATTCATGTATTAAGAATTTTTTGCCTTGAATTTCATTCATCTTAATTTTAGTTGCTTTTTATTGCAACTCCTAGACCGCCATCTTCCTGTAGTTAGTATGTCACGCGAATCAGAAACGAAGATTAAGCCTCTGGCGAGGTATATGTTTACTCTCGCTCTCTTTTTTTCTCTTCTGATTTTAACAAATTCTACATAGACACTTGTAGAACCATGATGTGAGTGAGAGTTGTGATAAAACGCAAGAGAAAAAAAAAAAAAAAAGATGGAAGCCAAAGTTTTCTTTCAGAAATTCAAACAAATAAAAAAATCTCTTATTACTAGGTATGAAAGAATTAGTGGTCAAAGATTAACAATCAATGCTATATTTAGGAAATTCTATGCGTTTACTGCTGGGTGTAAAAGCAAGAGAAATTAAATGAACGAAATACAAGACAGATATTATTATTATTACTACTATTATTATTAATAATAATAATCGACAAAGCGTTATCTAAGAAATTCCGACAATTTCAGATTATTACTATTGCTTACATGTTTGGTCCATGTTATCCTCGGAATCCTTCTGTAGAATTACATTTCTGTTGCTTCAACTAACGTCTTCATCTTTGAGGAGATTGTCCAACATTCAGTGCCATATAAGAGGGCAGATATCACGTGACGATTTAGTACTCTTTTCTTTGTTTCTAGTGAAAATGTTTCTACTTAGTACTGTTTAGCTTTTGGAAAGGTTTATTCCAAAATGCCTTTGGATTTCAATGTCACACTTTCCGTTCTCTGTTAAAACACCTCTTAGATATTTAAATTTCCGCACTTGTTTGATTTTGGTATCTCCGATTTGCAATTCGCACTTTGGGTTCATGCTTTTGCTAGCAGCCATGTATTCGATCTTCTTGCAGTTGATGTTTAATCCGTTCTTCTCGCTTTTCTTCACTGCTTCTGTAGAAGTTTTCGTAATTTTCTTCTGTGTCAGTTATCAGAACGATAGAACGGGAAACACAGTAGTAGAAATAATTACAAGTCAAATAACATTGACATTGTTTCATTTTTAAAAAATCAGACAAATTTGCGTAAAAGCAGGATATGAAAGACGAGTAAAAAAAATAATAATCGACAATGCTTCATACAGTGTAACCCGGATATAAGAAAGTTGTCGGGACCGGAGAAGAAGTCTCTTATATCCGGGTTTCTCTTATATCCGGGTTTCTCTTATATCCGGGTTTGGTCTATTTTATATACATTAACACAGGCTCTAATTAGGGACCAGAGAAAATCTCTCTTATATCCGCGTTACACTGTATAAGAAATTCAGACAACTTAGAACTAATTCTTCTAGGTGTAATGGTAAGATTATTACATTGTATAGTACCGGTCATAAAGTTATGCAGTCAGTAGCTTGCAGAGGATGCGACGGCCCCGGGCATCCATATCGGGAGGGCATCCAATGAAAGAATAAAATAAAAATTTATAAGTCCCCAAAATTCACACACAGATGTCCTCAAGGACACATGGCCCAGTGGATAAAGACGTTGGTTAGATCCAGTGACTAGACTCGAAAACTTGTGAGTTCAATACCAGGCCACATCAGTGGTGAGCCCCAAACTTGGAGAGTTGAGTTAAAGGGAAATAACTGAGCATGGCACGTGGAACTAGAACAATCTACCCCGGGGACAAAATAAAGGAATCGGTTCGAAATTCCAATCACCTGAAGAAGGCCGGAGAGTACAACAGCTGAAACATTGTGAATATGGCAATGAAGATGAGGATAACAGTTCGAATAATGCAATAGAAATTTAGTATTTGAAATAGTGTTTATTTCACGTTTATTCTGTTTTTACATATTTAAAATATTTCCCTTTCTTACATTTCTCAGTAGTAGGCCATATAGCTCCCCCTCCACTTACTTGAGTCTTAGGGGCACACAATCAAGAAGTTGGTTCTGGGCATCAACAAACTTGCATCCAACCTCTGCGCGCTACTGTATGCAGATGATTAAATACAGTTGGTTATGCTTTGTTAATTAAATTGTCTTTAAATGTCTCCTTTTAACTTCCCTCCAAAGGAAAAAAAAATGTTTAATGACTTGAATATTATCAAACTATTTTAGATTAAGCAGTATTTTTTGTTTTTTAATTTATTTATTTTAACTAAAGTTCATCCAAAACAGTCTCCAAGAGCCACTCAAAGTAGAGGGCTACTGAATGAGGTATGTGAATGTTAGAGAGGGAAGTAGGAAGCGCAGATTACGAGGATATGGCAGATAAGTAAGAATTGACCCTAGACTTGAAGCAGTTAAGACTGTAGTATTTGTGTAAGCATCCATGATGGATTCCATTCTACAAGTAGTCGTTCTTGGGGAGAAGCTTTCTGAGTGGAACATCTTTCTTGCTAAAGGAATATGTAGGAGATGTGGGTGATTCAACCCTGTGGATATAGTAAAGTGAGTCTTGGCTGCAAAAGTTCGAGTTCCTGTCGCTAAAGATTGGTACTCACTTGAGGATTTGCTATGGAAGTTTGCATCATTATATATTGATTGTCATAATTCATTTCTGTTTCGGGGAACCAATTGTAATTCTATCATCTGAACTCCCAATCATACGTGGCAGTTGGAGAAGACGAACATTTTTGAGTAGACTAATACACCTTCGTCTTTACAAGATAGTGTCAGCATACACAGTGGATTAATGGAAAATATTGTTCTTCTCCATGACAGTGCAAAGGTGCATACAACAAGAATAACACAGGAAAATAGTTTGGAACTCTGTTAGTCTGTTCTACTCCATCCGCCATATTCATCTGATTTTCGTTCGTTGCAAAACGCTTTCACGGAAGAAACTTTCTCTAATGAAAATCAGAGTGCATCGTAAATAATTTCATATCAAAATTTACCGGATTATATTCACATGGCATCGAAATGGTGAATAATTGAATAAAATTTGATTTTATATTTTACTTTTTTGAAAAATAAAGTTAATAAATGAAAACGGAAATTTATTTACTTCTCGACCTAATGAAGAGAAAAGGTGAGGCTTGTTTGTCTCACTGGAGGGTTTAGTCTTCATTTCAGATCCGCGCCGTCGAATAACGACGTGACAGTTATGCAAAAAAGCAATTGAAATAAAGAACATAGGTGATAATTGGCATTTAATATCATCATCATTATTACCAGTCCCATTGTGGTCGTAGTGTCGCAATACAGTTAAACACCTGACCCTTTATATGTCTGGGTTGAAAGACAGATGGTTATCCATGTATAACGTGTATTGAGCAATCAAATCTAACGGAGCCCATCCCTCTTCAAGTCGATGTCCTCCAACTTGCTCATGAACACGCGGTCATTGATTCAATCGGCAAAACCCCCCGCTTACCACAATGCTGTGTTATCGCCAAACTGGTTGCATACGTAACAAAAGAGCCCAATCTAACCGCCACCGCTATTGCTAGGTATTGTTTTTACTCCAGTTAGGTGTCTAGCCACCATACTCACCAAGAAAAAAAAAGCCTGATGGGGGAACCGGTTTAGTCGACGATGACACGATCATGCAGCAGGCAGTATTGAGTTACATGATACCAGTACTATTCATAGAATGACTTGACATAATTACTTCATGTAAGAACTTCAAAATAGAAACGTTTTATTTTTATTTTTTTTTACTGATAGTTCTTAAACGTCTTTAATGAAAACCATTTCAAAATATTGTCAAAATGGAGTTGATATTCATGGCAAAAATAGTTTTATTTATTGATTAGTTGTTTATAATATCACGAATAGGATTTATTTAAAAATACATAAAACCTCCACTCTTTACTGTGATTATACTGCCTGTATATTAAACTTTTATTCTGCATTTATGTGCCAGGCCGTTTCAAGATGTGGACAATCTTGACCCTCCTCACTCCACAACTTGCACTATCTCTTTTTTTTTTCTAAGTAACATTTGAGTTTTTGCCATAACTCTTTGTCCTTGTTGTGCCATCAAATCACCCAAAGTCGTTTATTTACTGTTTCTTCCTGCTTCTCTAGACTTAAACATGTACATTGAGTGTTAAACTCTTCAGTCCCTCTTTCCACATATTTCACATAAATTTCACATAAATTGCCTCTTATTGATTATAAGTGTCATATTGGAATAAAATGAGTGACTACCGACACCCAGGTTCGAGCTCGACACTCTGGAATTATGAATATGTTTTCCGCCAGGTGTATAAATAGCGGTGTCAGGCTACTGACTGCAGTGATTATTGAGTAACTATTGAATGGAACTATCCAGTTGAATTAGTGTGAATTATTGTGCGTCGTTGATTTGGGTTTTGATTTAGGATTTACCGGATGTTAAGCTACTAACAAGGCATTCACTGAAAATGGTTAATTATCATTGGTTGACTTTTACTACTTTGTTATTGTTAAGTATTTATTTGCGGTTGTTCTTAAATACTGTTTTATCTTAACATTGAAGTCTTGAGTTATACTTAATTATTAAAACGTCCTTGTTGCTTGTTTACATGATTTGCCTTCTTCGAGTTTCCGTATCTTGAAAGTCTCACATTCACTAAAGATTGATAAGCCGTAAAATACAAATCAATCAATCAATCAATCAATCAATCAATCAATCCACCCATATTCACTGTTATTATTGGTTGTTAAAGTCTTTATAAAGTGTGTTGAAGGGGAGACTGAGGATGTGGCCTGGGAGCCAAGGGGGGCGGCGCCTAGAAAAAAAAAGTTTGGCAACCACTGGAGCAGACTACCGTAATTTGATACCCATGTTTGTTTCATCAACGAGACAAACATGTTTAAACTTGGTGTGCTGAATGATAAAAGAATCTAACCTTTTATTTGGGTCTTTGGGCATCTCGAGGTAGTGCAATGGTTCACTATTCACTGGGTGCCCCTTACATTCGGTCTTGTGCCACATCTAAGCTACGCTTGGAAAATCATTAATGGGCACCTCGAGGCGGTGTAATGGTTAGCAAGCTTGTCTCGTTAGAACAATTGCGTCTGAGTAGTGAGTTCGATCCTCACTGGGTGCCCCTACTTTCGGCTTTGTGCCACATCTAAGCTACGCTTAGAAAATCATTTTATTTGGGTCTTCTGTTCACCATGTCCTTTCAAGATGTACTCGATTATGGTCCTCCACAGCTACCTATCATTCGTGGCTCTACGAATGATTGTCCACTACCTTAGCCAGTACCCACTCTGTCATCCATTCGCATAAGATCGTTAGGTATATTGCTCGCTGTTATCCTCTTGCTTCTTTTGCCGTTCACTATCTTCTGTGAATGTTAAATTCTCCAAGCCCACTTTCCTCATTATGCATCTTATATATTTCAACAGTCTCTGGTTTTAAGTATGTGTCCTTTTTTTTTTTTTTTTTTACTCATCTGATTACATATAGTTGTCCTCTTTTATTTTATAGAACCAGCAATCATCCTTAAAATGATTAAACCAATTCTCGGGCAGTACAGTCAGATATCGTTTCATTTCCTTTCACTTTTCAAATTCTGCCAGTAGATCCAACATCTTCGGAATCGTTGAAAATAATGCCTCCAAATTTACCAGAAAATCAGTCTTTATATTCACTATGATAGCATCTGAAATTAATGGTTAAGCAGAATATTTCTGATAATCAAATCGGTACAACAATGATTTAAAAAAACAGTGACACCAAAAAGAGTATTTAAAAATGTACAAGAATTAAGCATTATAGTAAAGGTCTGCAAAACAATTTTGTTATATAATAATAATAATAATAATATAGTGGAACCAAAGACAGTCTTTAGATGTGTACATGAAATAAACTTTAGAGAAAAGTCCTGTAAAGAAATGAAAACAGTTTTGATACACTCTAAGATATAATAATAGTCTTCTTATTATTACAGATTCATTGATTGTCTTTAGATGAGTATGTAAAAAAAAGCTTTGGAGTAAAAGTCTGTAAAAACAAAAATACTTTTGAAATCCCCTGTTATAATAATGATAATAATAATAATAATAATAGTAATAATATATTAGACATAGATACATTTAGACGCTTATATGAAATAAGTTTTGGAAGAAAGGCCTGTAAAAATACGCTTGGTACACCATAATAAGTAATAATAATTATAGCAGCAGTAATAATAAAGGTCTGTAAAGAAACAAACTTTTGATACTGCCTGATATGTAATACAATTAGTATCATTATGATAATAATAGGATAATCGATTCATTGATGATCTTCAAATGTGAACATGAAGTAAGCCATCGAGTAATGGTTCTGTTAAAGCAAAAATGGTTTTGATAGAGCCTAATCTGATTATAATGCTGATTGTCCCTTCCTTAGCGCGTACATACGTTATGCCCTGCCAACACCCCATAAATAATGGACTATTCCGTTTTGATCATGTGGAAAAATGGCAAAGACTTATCAGAGATGCAGCTTGGTTTCAGTGAGAAAATGAAAGTAAGAAGGAAAGATAGTGTTTAAACTCTATTTCAGTGAAATAGAAAAGTTGTCAATTTCAATTTTTTTCATTTGTTTCCCATTACTTCATAAAAATAATTAACAGCATTCATATTTATGATTGTTATTGTAATATTTCGTTAAAGTTGTTAAGCTCAAATATTTAACGATGCGATAGAGGAATTTCTGTGGATATTTTATTATTGTTGTAGAACTCGCCACGAGCTTACTCACTCATCAACTTAAGAATTACAATTCACCAGAAATTTCAAATAAGAAAACTGAAAATTTCACTGGTATTTCTAGTACATAATAATAACAATATAGTTGATTTATTAATCATTTTAAGATGTGTACATGAAGTAAGTACTCGTGTCTCAAGTAAAGTATTGTATAATAATAAAAATGATATAGCCAATCCAGTGAGCATCTTGAAGTGAGTACTCGAGTAATTTTCTGTTAAAATGAAAATGGTTTTGATACAGCCTAATAGTTTTGAAAAATGCTTTATTGTTGAGGAAATAGACAGGTTGTTAAAATTATCTGAACCTTGTATACATATGTATAGACTGAGCACGAGGCAACAATTGTAGATTTGACCTAACGGGAGATCACCAATTTGCCATCCAAAATATTTGCTCTGACCCAAGTAACAAAAGTAATGGATAGTTTATATTGCAACATTTGTAAAACCAACTGAAATCGACGGTATTTGCTCGTATTTTATTTACAAAGAACAAAAGAAATAATTTCGTTTTTAAACACAAAACAGATTCCAAAAGCTGCAGTCTGGTAAAATCGGAAGCTTACTCGACTTTGGTGCCTTTGGTTGTTGTACTACGTTTTTGATTTTGCAGCTGGAGGAATGACACGGCACAGTCTTTGTACTGAAATTTCCAGACTCATTTTCGAAATTTAAGAAAATATCAGTTCTTACTTTTATTCATTGAAACATTATTAATCAGTATTACTTTTTTTTTTTTTTTTACTAGCACCTACTTTTATATTTATTACGAGTACATACTTACAAATGGGCCCGTGGATGAGTGAATAGAATGTTCGCTTTCTCTCTATGAGACCTAGGTTCAAATTTCACAATCTCAGTTTGTCAGGGAGATGACGTTTTGATAATATCGATTTGGGGAGGGGATCCAAGCGGGTGGCACCTTTTGGAAAGTGACTGAAAACCACCCCACTGTTTAAGCCAAGCCTATTGTATCAAATTGGGGTAAACGAAACTATTCGAAAGCCGTCGATGACTGATTTAGCACGAAGTCATAAGTCATCGTGATCGAGGGTTTCAGCGTGTTGACCTTGTTAAAAAACAAAAAATGAATCCGCTATCTTATGATCTCTCAAAAACTGTAACTAATCCCCGCTTAGTTGCAATATAACCCATTAACATAATTTGGTTGAGCAGTAGTCTATAATCAGGATTTGCTAGTCGTCTTGGCAGACGCGTGAGCTCGCAAACGAGCAGTAGTCGGCCATAGATTTACTTTTATTTTTTATTTGGATTAGATGAAGCACTGTCAACTTTTTATTATAAATTTTTGGCGAGTATTTACTTTAATCTTCATTTTTTTTATTATTAGATGAATCATTGTCAGCCATTAACATTACTTCTTACATTGTGCAATTTCCTGGTTGCAAAACAAGAAAGATTATCGGCTATAGCAAGAATATTTCAATCTTTTCTGAATGAAATAGTTACTAATAAATCCATGGGGAAATAAGTTATAAAAGCCAGTCCTGCGTATTTATCCCCATCATAGGTACGTAAGCGGAGACGTGATTACAAAATGAATTATTGTATCGATAATGTTGTTATAAGCTGTAACTCGGTGGATTGGGAGAGAGATCGAAACCAATGAATCGCTCAGTGAAGAGGGAAATGAAAACTCAAATATGACATCGTTATCTTCAAACACTAATTTCGTCAATCTGACCATTTAAACGTAAGCCTCATTCAATCTCGATTTCTTTGTTTCTTTTCACAAGAACCGAAGTCAAAGCGGTTCTCAAAATGATTGAACTATATTGATCATCTTGAATTAAATTGAGCAAGATTTATTATTATTATTATTATTATTTCCTTTGATTTCTGGTGTATACTCATTTCTTTCCGGGTACCGACTAGACCTAAGGTAATCAATGGCATCATGACATTTTCCATTGAGCAATTAAAAAAACAAAAACAAACAAACATATTTTATATAGATGAAACCCTTTGTAAGGTGAGGGCTGTACTCGTGAGAACATTTTTTTTTTGCATTTCTTTAAGCCATGGGTTACCAGCAATCCCTTCACCGAGTTTATTGGAATCTTTTCAAATCAACCCGAGGGCTCCAACTATAACTGGAATTGTTGATGTGCCACATTTATGAGATTTCTATTTCAAGGTCCTTGTAGCTTTTTGAAGATCTTCAAAGATACATTGCAGTCTACAGGAACTGTCATATCAATAAGGAGACACTTTTTGTTTTTTTGCGGGTCTCTAATCCCGATATCAGAGCGATTATCTTTGATTGTTCTGTCTGTGTATATTATGAAGTCCCATAAAATTGTAACAGGTCCTATCTCCGTAACAGGGCCTGGGAGGTGTTCATACTAATTTCTTGCAGTTTCCTTTCCGTAAAAGTTGCAGATTTTCCAGTGCAGATATTAGCTCACTCTGTCATGCCGGGTTTTATATTCAGTGGGTGCCAATATCGTTCAATCTGATACATTAGTTTCTGGATATTTATCAGATAATCTGTATTTTGGTTTAACACAACTTTTCAGTATGTGAGCTTGATAATTTCTAGTCAGCTTTTAACCCTGCACTACGTATCCACAGATGGATTGGGCGTTTGTCTACAACAGCTTGTTTGGTACGGGCAGAGTATTGACCGTGAAGCGATTTATCTTGCTATCGTTTCTGTATCTGGTCGGTTGCCTTTGCTTTCTTTTTTTAAGTATTTTTACTTCTTCAGACGGTGTATTGTGCTTTACCTGTATTTTTTCACCCATTTTAAACTTTAGAAACAACAACAATAATAATTATTATTATTCCATTATTTCCTTTGATTTATGTCGTATACCCTTTTTCTTCCGGTTCTCAACCAGGGACTTAAGGTCAGAAATAGCATCATGATACTTTCTACTTAGCATTTTTGTTAAAAAAGGAAAAGAGAAGGCAACCTAAGATCACACACATTTTGCATAGATAAAGCCCTTCGTGAACTCTACTTGCGAGTACATTTTTTGTATTTCTTTAAGGAGTGAGTTATCAGGGATCCCTTCAATGAGCCAACTGGAACCTTTTCCAATCAACCCGAAGGCTCCAACTACAACTAGAATTATTGATACCCTCATGTGCCACATTTTTTAATATTTCCACTTCAAGATTCTCTCTCTCTCTCTCTCTCTCTCTCTCTCTCGTAAAGTTCCATAAAATTGTTAGAGGTCCTATGTCTATAACCGGATCTGGGTGATGTTCATACCAGTTTCCAGTAAATATTTCAGCTGTCATGCCTAGTTTTATATTCAGTGTGTAATAATGCCGTGTAACCTGATACAAGATGGCCAATTGTTTCTGGATATTTATCACAGAATCTGCATTTCGAGTGAACACGATTTTATTATTATTTGTACGGCATAACTCACCATGTAGTATGCATTTCTTTGTCTACATTATCAAGAAAGTGAATTTTTCCTCGTCAAAGAGAAAATCTTTTACGAGTTTTATTTCATGTTTTGGATTACTGATATACAGGAGTAAGAATTCGTGAAATTACTGCGACAAAGACAGGAGTATTTACTCCTAGTTGTGTCATTAGCATAAATACCATTCTTGAAAGCAATGGAATTCTGACTCATAAGATGACCATTTTATTAATTTGTCCTTTCCGCCCCCGCCTAAATTTGTGGGTGTAGAACCTGAAGAGAAAACGTGTCTCAAAGAATAACAATGTTTCATCAGAGAGTAACTTTTAATTACGCTTTAAAATAATGTGTTGTTTCTATCGATAATTGTTGAGAATGCTATAGACAGTTTTTTGACTAACGAGGAATTTTTAAGGAGAATAGGAATTACAAAGAAACAGCTTTTAACAGACTGCTAACATTTTTGTACAGGCTTTGAGAGTTTAACACTAACAGGTCATATTGAAGTCTAGAGAAGCAAAGGAAATCAGCGAGCCAACCACTTGACAATTTTGAGTAAATAAATAGCGGAGAGAACTCCCAACGACAAAGCGGGATCGTAAAGGAGGAAGAAATTATTTAGAACAGGGGTCGGTAACCTCTTGGAGAGAGCGGACCAGACAGCTATTCAGTGTCTCAGAAGAGGGCCATGACATCAAATGTACTTTAATAAACTGTCTCGTCCTCAGACCGCTCCGTCCTGAAGACTATCTTGGTCGGGAGAAACGATAATAGTTTCTTGACAAATTAAGCAAACCCATTTGCCGAAGTGCTCAATGAAAAAAAATAGCTAAGTATCCACTCAAAACCCACTTTTATTTTTTTTTGTTTCCATGGGATTGTTTTTGTTCAGGTAAAAAATGATTTCTGGAAAGGAAAGAAAATAAAAAAAGTTGGCGGGCCAGACTATAATCCTTCGCAGGCCGGATGTGGTCAGGGGGCCTGGGATTGCCGACCCCTGATTTAGACTACAAAATACAGGAAGCTGTAGAGAGCCATGACCCACTACGCATGAAGAAAAATAGAACACAGAGAAAGAGATAGAGAAAGTCGGATTCACTGTTGAAATATTTCGCTATTATCCGCGGAATCAAGCTTTGTGAACATATCTACCGCGGATAATGAGGTCCTACTGTACTACAAAAGACAGGCGAAGCGAGTGACAATAACGTCGAAGCTTACGTGGACAGAATTGTAATACAAGACAAATGTCTACCAGGTGTGCAAACATTATATCGAGCAATAGTCGATATTTCGTTCAATTAACGATTCCGTTCAGTGCATTAGACAAGCACGTAAAAAGGCAGAATGACGTGAACTAATATTTTTTAAGATGAGCTTTTATTAAATGTCGTAATAAATTTGCTTCACGCATAAATCTTAGATACTCAAAAGTACTGTACATACCTCTATCGGTCTATTAAGCTTACCTGGAAATGTAGGTTAAATGTTAATGATGACGTTAGCCGTTTCCATACAAGAAATATTCACCATTCATTGACCGAACAGTTGTGTAATAGCAAGCTTGTCTCGCTAGAACAATTATGACTGAGTAGTGAGTTTGATCCTCACTGGATGTCCCATGCTTTCGGCCTTGTGCCACATCTAAGCTAAGCTTAGAAAATAACCATCTAAGCTAAGCTTAGTTATTTTAGGCTACGCTTAAAATTAGCTTAGGGTACCTCTACCGGGTGTAATGGTTAGCGAGTTTCTCCTTAAATCAATTACGACCAAATAGTGAGTTTGATCTTCACTGAGTACCACGTACTTTTGACTGTTTGCCACATATAAGCTACGCTTAAAAAACAAACAAACAAAAAACAAACAGTTTTGACGCCTTGAAAGGTGTAAATGGTTAGCGAGCTTGTTTCGATTGAGTAGTGAGTTCGATCCTCATTGGGTACCCCATACTTTCGGCCTTGCGTCACATCTAAACTACGCTGAGAAAATCACCATTGACCTAACGGTTAATATTACTGTCGGTTGAAATTTATAAAAAAATATTTCTCTTAAGAGGTTTTCAGGAAAATAGGCTTCTCAATTCCATTAACTTTTCTCGCGTTTTCTGGCATTGACGGGAATTACCTTTTTAACTTTTTAAGGTAGTTTGGAAAGTAAAAATCTTTATTATATTATTTTCTTCGATTTACCCATTATAGTTGTTGCTTTGAAAGTAGTCAAGTGATGTTGTTTCTCTTATTTGGTAAAATTCTTCCTTGTTCTTTAGCGCCAATCTATGAAATCTGATGAAGGAATATAGAGTTCATTCGCTTGAAACAATTTTTAACCATTGATTTGAGAAAACGGTTCCGATTGTTTTGAACGTGTTGGGCGCCATGCATAACATTTATATGAGAGTCGTGATCTGACTAGGTTATTTAATATCCAACATTATCGGTCCTGACCTGGCATCTCGACATCAATCACTTTCCCACCGTCATAACGTAGCTTCTCTTTTCCCTCTTCTAAATATTCTCACGGTAATTTTTCTGATGAGCTTTCTGTTTTGATACATCGACTTCACGAATTTAATGCTAGATTTACACTTTAAATTGCTATATGTCCAATGCTAACAATTGCTTTTCTCGCACTTCTTGTTGAACTCTCTTCCGGCGTCTTGCTTTTCTGTCAATTACAATCTTGTCACTTACCATGTTCTGTCTCCTTGAATCGTGTTCTTTTTTTGTTCTTTCTGTTTCGTTCATTTTCAGTGCCCCCCTTGCATCTTAGTGGCTTTATTGCCTTGCTCGCGATGAAATGATTATATAAAAAAAGCAGTCCTTCTTGGAGAACCTGGTAAAGAATGTTGATTTCTTTTACTTAAGATCATTCTTATCCTAACTATGAATACCTATGTTATCAGAATACCCTTCTCCATCATTAATAGACTGGCCTTTGGAGGGAAAAACAAACATTTCGATATTTTATGAGAACATTATTTTACTGGATGTGCGGATAGAGCAATCGGTATCGGTGCGGATAGTGGAATCAGCGAGCCGAATTCAAATTCCAGCCAAGCCAATTCTCCCTCTCCTATAGGTTAAATAGGTAGATTGCACTCTATAGGCTTGGGTGGCAACCAGTCTAAGAGAAGGAAAACTGTGAAAAAGATTATGGAAAACTACTTGCCCGTCTTTCTCAAGATGGCATAACAATTCACAGATAATAAAGAACATAAATCTGTGGAGAGTCATGATCGCCTACGTCATGAAGGGACATGGCATTAAAAATAGTTTTATATATATGTTGCTTTGAAAACTACATCCGTACCACCAAAAACTTCATAATATTACGAAGGCCTTTTTGGTTTGAGAGGCCGAAGCATCATTACGACTGAAACCAAAGCGCCCAAGCAGTACCTCACGATGCATTTTTACTTTTCAGTCCCACTGTGGAAATACGATATGAAAATGCACTCTCTTATATATCTTCTTGTATTCAGAACTAAAGAGTAAATTCTTATGAGCCCAGTATTTCTTTTTTCGAAAATGAAACGTTAATTCTAATATTTTTGTGTCGTCTCTGGTTTCAGTTCTTCAATCAATAACGCTACACAATAGACTGCGTCAACGATGGACTTCTTTTCTTTAATCTCGCTTTATTATACAATTGAATCGTGTTATTATTTCTAGGAAGAAGTGGGAGCGAGATGGTCAGGAGAACGCGTGCCGACGCATTGGTATTTCGTTACGTGTCGTCTAGCCTCACTAAGGAATCTAGGTGCTGGAAGCGCGTTGACTCGTTAAAATTCTTGCGGCGGTCTCTGTTTTCGCGCCGTTTTGGTCTTGAATCTAAAATTAAACCAAGGCAATCCATCAATGTCAGAATTCCACGGTGTTCTGACCAATAGCTTGCCATTTTGTGTCAGTATCGGTTTTAATTTACAATTCAATGATATGAAATTTATATGAACGTCAAGACGCTGAAAACTCCAGATGGAAAAGCGAGATGATGGTCTATATTGTCCAATTTGAAACAAATCTTCAATTTTTTTAATAAAATGGAAGATAGTTTCGACAAAGGAAGCCTGTGTATTGTAGTAATTTCCTGGCATTCGTTCCTCTCAGTGATGGGTTGTCTTTGTTTAATATTGGATACAAGACCAAAACGGCACGAAAACAGAGAGGCGGCCGCAATAATTTTAGAGTCAACGCATCTTCAGCAACCAGATTCCTTAGTGAAGCTAGCCGGTACGTAATGAAATGCCAATATAGTCGACACGCGTTCTCCTTACTATCTGTTCGCCTTCCGCTTCAAATTTCACGTTCTTGTTGACACATCTCTCTCTCTCTCTCTCTTTTTATATATATATATATATATATATATAGAGAGAGAGAGAGAGGGGAGGAAGAATTCCGTTAAACAATTGATTTGCCGGTTTACATATTTTTTTATTGTAGTTTTGGCATCAGGGTGCTGGCACTTCATTCTTTTAAGGAGGCACGGTGGAGTAATGGATTGAGGCTCGGATTGAGGAATCGAAGTGCCGAGTTCGAATTCCAGTCGAGTTCATTACATTCACTTACGTGCTAACACCATTGAGAAAGGTAGGAATCCATATCTTCTCCCCACCACCAGCTATAGGTAAATAGCAGGACAGAGTTATATAGACTTCGGTGGCAACCGGTTATAGAGAAGGAAAACTCTGAATACAAAACTGTATGTAGCCCTGGCGAAGCAGATACTCAGAAAGCAGAAAGGATCGTTTGCATTGACTTTATGATCCCAACTACAGTCAACACCTTATTGTATTTTTCCCATTTTCGAATAAGTTGTTGCTCATCCAAATAAAAATATTGGATAAATTATCCAAAGTCCATGTTTTTGTTTTGTGTTTCTTCGAGGAACTTTCGACCTTCTCGCTCATTATTTCACAAACTAAATCTTGTCAGCAAAGATTGTTGGTTGCATCATTTTTTGATGGTGGTTTCGGCAATGAAAATATGTGTACCGTATAAATGATGTAATGCGTAGAACGGATTCGCAGAGCTTAACAACGCCAGAAACGAGTATATAATTAAAATAAGCATACAATATTTATTTTATATGCATATTTAAAAGAAAACCACGACCTGCCAACACGTAAACGTAAATCGTAAAACAAAAAGAATTGCCAAATCGTAAACGTAACCATGCTAATAGACTACAGGGTAAAAACTAAAGAAAATAGATAAAATGCGATATATATATATATATATATATATATATATATATATATATATATATATATATATATATATATATACAAATGTAAAAGAACGAAAAGAATATAAATTCAAACGTTCATAAAATTAATTTAAAAAAGACTCAATACAAGAGTAGAGCAATAGATATTTATTATTACCACGGCAAAAATGCCCATTTACACCATCGTCCCTATAGAGCCCTATACTATTTAAATCAATATCTTCATACGCTGTAAGGCTGTACAATAAGAACAATCCAACTAAATCAGAATACTCTGCAGAATCCAATGATCTCATTGTTATGTCGAAATTATCAGCCGAATTTTTAATCCACTGTTTGTTATTGTGGATTAGGATTGATCTTCTACAGTTTTATATATATATATATATATATATATATATATATATATATATATATATAATTATTTTATTATAGGCAAATATGGAGAAATGTGTCTGCAATAAGACGTCGTATCAAAAGGGCAGTTTCTGCGATTGTACCGCTTTCTTAACTACTTTCACTCTTCAGCAATGTTTATTGTTTTAAAAAACAATGATTAGAATTGGAATAAAACTTAAGTATTTGATGAAATTGAATTTATACATTTTTTGTTTTTGAGAATTTACAACAAAAATATAAAACACTATATATTTATTCAGTCAGTTATGTGCCATGTGTTACACGCTTAGGCGATCATGTACCTTTCGATACATGACTGACGAGGCAGATTTTAGGTTGCCATTTCTTTCTGCGGTAGACCAGTTGCCTGCTATTTATCCGTATCTGGGTGAAAAAGAAGAGGATTCATACCTTTCCCAAGGGTATTAACACGTAAATGAATGCAATGGGTTCGGCTGGAATTCGAACTCGGCTCTCCGATTCCTCAATCCGACCGCTACCTATTACTCCACCGTACCTATATTTATTAGATTAAATTTTTAAATAATATATTCTTAGATTAAATTTTAACTAATGAATTGCAATATTTATTTACCATTTACTAAATTATTAAAATATGTGCACCAACTATAAGGAAATCTTTATTATTTATTAAGTTTGAATCAATTGGCAATTAGCCGATTTTTTATCAACCGTTCCAATGAATAATATAAATAGTCTAAATAAAAAATTTAATAGTGTTTATTATTTTGTCATCAATTCTCAAGAATAAAGAAAGTGTATAAATTCACTTTCATATACTTAGGTTTTATTACAATTCTAATCATCGCTTTTTAAAACAATCAACACTGCCAAAGAGTGAATATAGTTAAAGCGGTGTCAGTAGAAAAAACATCTTTTTGACAACACCCAGTCTTATTGCAGTCTTCTTTCTTCATGTTTGCCTTATATATATATATATATATATATATATATATATATATATATATATATATATACATACATTTAAATGTGTGTTTTGACAAAGACCACATTTCTTCGAACCTTGTCGACTGGGGCTATAGAATCAAACAACAAAATTAACATCACTTGGGAACTTTGAACAACGGCCACAACTAAAATTGATATCACATTTAATTCGAAGAGAAAATAATGGCATAATCAGGAGGCTGATGTTCCACATGGATATTGGTTGAGGTCCCATCCCCTTATCCATCCATCTGTGTTTCGGAAAAGTAAACCACCAAAAAGCTGGATAGGTGGTCAGCTTCTTCAAAGGACTACTTTTATGATTAGCAAAAATCAATGACAAAATTTTATGTTTGCCAATTCAAAGGCGGGCTGAAGACAGGAATCCTGAAAACGCTGGCAATTAAGTTGACTGATGAAACTAGAGACGAAATTCCTAAGAAACTCATATAATGAAATGGACATAAAAGAAAAGGAATTTATTGACTTATCTCCTAAGGATGTTTGAGAAATCGTATTGTTACTCATTCAATCGGAGACCGTCTAAGTGGACTGGGTTGCACGATTTGAAGTTTCTTACTGGGCCATATCTATGAGGCTATGTTCTTCATTTATCAAAACTTGTTAACATATCATACACATTTGGCTGTGCTGCATGTCCTTCGTATATCTTTATTAGATTAAGTGCCATGCGCACATTGGGCGTCGCATATTTTTATACTAGTGTTACTTTTCTTTTTCTTCGTCGTCGACTTCGTTTTTATTTCTTTTTCATCATGTTCTTCGTCGTCGTCTTCTCCTTTTTCGTCTTCTTCGTCTTATTTTTCTTCTTCGTCATCATTTTTATATTATTATTATTATTAATAATAATAACATTATCATTTTTTAACTGCAAAAAATTGTGGAACATCACTGACAGTTTATCCACCATTATTTTAGCGTTTGGCACATTCGAAAAGGTCCTTCGATTAATTGGAAATCAATGTGAGATTTAAAATTATCCAAACGGAAGCATTATTGAAATAAAAAAAATACTGAGATGAATTGAATTTTGAGAACACTAATCATCACTTGGTTTCAATTGGATGCTACTGGTGCGTATACTCAACGAGAATGAAATACCGAGGAGAGTGCTGGAGAAGAGAGGGGAGGGCATCCTGTTATTTCCAGTGAGATCCATGAGGTCATGCTGGAGTCAAAGTGACATTAAATAATGAGACATTTGTTTTTAAGTTTCTGTGCAGTGAAAACTTTTCGATCGGTTTTGCATGATTAATTGTGCTAAGAGTCCCTCTGCAGAAACTTTTTTTTTTTCAAAATCTCAATCATTTATTTGCTCCGTTGAATTTGCTCTTCCAGGCAGCGATTTCATGATGCAGTCAGAATTCGGTGTAGGAAAGCAAAGGGCGATTATCTCCCTTTGGGTAAGACGAATTCACGAAGGTCACGCGGCGGCTGGTGGGTAACGAGCCCAATTACTGATGTAGACCGTTTTTGTTTTTTTGCATTATTCCCACTACTACTACTACTACTACTACTACTCCTACTACTGTCTTAACATCATCATCGTTATTGCTACGATAGAACTAAAATAATTGTAAAAACTTGAGTGACAGCTGTACCCATTAGTATTTTTGGTAAAAAGTTTGGTCGAACTGAAAATTTATGGAAAATCTGTAATTATCCAAACGGAAGCATTACTAAAATATTAATAATACTGAGGTTAGTCCGTGAGTATTAAGACGACTCATCACTTGATTTCGAGTATATTAAATGTCATATATTTGAATTCCAGCCAAATTTGTTGCTCTCTTATCAACAAAATAAAAATAATAATAATGATAATAATAATAAACATAACATAAACTCGGTTACAGAGACAGGACCTGTAACAATTTTATTAGACTATACAATACACGCAAACAGAAGAATCAAAGCTAATCGCCCATACATCGTAATCAAAGATCACATAAACAGAGTGTACTTTCTTATTGACATGGCAGTCCATACAGATAATAATGTGTCTTTGAAGATCTTCAAAAAACTATAAAAATAAAAGAATCTTGAAGTGGAAATCTCAAAAATGTGGACATCAATGATTCCAGTTGTAGTTGGAGCCCTCGGATTGATTAGAAAAGGTTTCGATAGACTCATTGAAGGGATCCCTGGTAGCCCACGTCTTAAAGAAATAAAAAAAAAATGTACTAACGAGTACAGTTCAGGTATTACAAAAAGTTTTATCTATGTAAAATGTATGTGACCTTTTTTTTTTTTTTTTTTTGACCGTAAGTCACTGACTTCTTTTGTTTTCTTACTTAGGCTCATGGGAGTAAGGAACACTGAAGGAAATGTATATACAAATCCAAAGAAATAATAATGATGTAAATATATTGTCGTCTCCTTTACATTTTTTTTTAGAGTGAGAAATTATAAAATTTGCACTGTGAATGCGCAATGAGAATGGAGACTGATTTAACAAGTCGCAAGGACTGGAGATTGATTAGAAAAAATAAAATGAAAATCTAGTTTTTTTAAAATTTCGAATTTACTGTGAAGAGGTTTTCTGATCAGTTGTGCTGCTTATGTTGTCTTGTCAGTTGTATTTCGATTGCGATCTCCTTATTCCTTCTTATTCACAGAATTCTGTTTTTCATCGAAGGCAGCTGCTCAAGACTGACAGGCTATTGTCTGATCGGAAAGACGGCTGCCGGTTGGGTGGAAAACTGAGAATACAATTAGCTTGGAAAAAAGCGGCAGGAGAGATAAACATAGAAATCGGGAGGAAGAATTTGGAAGCTTGGAGATGACTCTTCAAATAATAAAGAAAGAGACAGTTCGAAATGAGATAGAAATAGAGAAATGTCTTTCTTATTCTCTTTCTCTTTACCTTTATCATTCCTTTTTTTTTTTTTCGAATTGAAAGAAATGTCATATGACTTTGAATTCAACGAGATCCAATCATTATTTGCAAACGCTCGGTGTACATAAGCGTGTGGTTATTTGCAAACTGATATCAGAATACTCCCAAAATGAGATCAGTAGTACAAAATTCTTCTTCAGGACGTGAACGATCATGGTTCTCCACAACTTCTCACCCTTTGTATCTCTAAAGAATGTCTGTAGCTAGAAGGTCACAGAGGGCAAAATATATATATATATATATATATATATATATATATATAAAGCTTCTGATCCTTTATGATTGATTAAAGATGAACATGTCATTTTTGTTCATGATCGATTGGATCATGATTCTTCTGTTAAGCTTGGGGAGTAATTATACATTCTTATTGCTCAAAGTAGAGTCCAATAGGGTTATAAAAATCTTGGAGAATTCCAATAAGATATCTTTAATCATTTCTAAGATACAACCGTTCAAAGCTCAACCTTATACTTGAACAATTTTGCAGTTACATTCGGTAAAATCCTCATTTAACGACTTAATGTTAAAGGAATCCCAGACTTACAACCAACAATAAAAAATTATTTAAATATCCAATCAGTCGGTAATGTATAGCTGGCTATTCGTATTCGAGCATATCTGTCTACTAGGGCGGTTAGCGAATCCCTACTGCAGACACTTGCACAGGCGCGTTTGTGTTTATTCAACAACCATAGAGTCCATCTGTGGTTTATACTGTAACTAT
Source organism: Acanthosepion pharaonis (assembly GCA_903632075.3). Lineage (NCBI taxonomy): Eukaryota > Metazoa > Mollusca > Cephalopoda > Sepiida > Sepiidae > Acanthosepion > Acanthosepion pharaonis. The sequence continues at coordinate 1,287,571 of CAHIKZ030000177.1, forward strand.
GCTGAGCAAACCTTAATTACACTTTCTGGGAAAGAGCGTGTTATCTCGTGTAATCAGCAATTTGAACAAGGCCGGCACGCTCAAGTGCTCGGCAACGATGACTTGTGACTTCGTGCTAGCACAGCTATCGACGGACCGCAAAAGTTCTGTCTACCCAGTTTCACTCCCAAAGCTTGGGTCAACTCGTGGTATGGTTTTCAGGCACTTTCCAAAGGTGATGCACCGAATCCTCCCCGCCCCCAGTCCGCTAACGTTAGGAAGTCGCCTTCCCGACAAATCGAACATGGTGAGGTTTGAACTCCAGTCGGTACTGTACACTCTACGAAACACTTAGATTTTGATTGTTTTCGCTTTCTTCAAAACGAATCAAAATAAATAAAAAATAATATACATTTATAGTAAATCAAATCAAAGTAATATGCAGAATATTGATCTGAGTTTTCGATTTTGGCAATTACGTTTACTTTTTAGTACACTAATGTTCTGGATAAACATTTAGAAGAAAATTACTAATGTTACAAATGTAAAAGTTACATTAACGTTATCTGAAGCTGTTTGATACGCGTAGTACGCCTTAAGTAGTGATCGGGTACAAGTTCTCAGCAACCAGCTCGTTCGAATGGAACCCGTCCGTTAACTGAGGAATGACTATGGACTTTTGATGATTAAAAAAAAAAGTATTCTTTTTTGTTCTTTTCTTTTTAACATAGAACTGTAGATTTAACTATATAGATAAAATTCCTGGTTTACTTGTGCAGAAAATAAAGTCAGTGACAAATAAATCCGTCATTTATGACGACGCGGGTCATGTCAAAGTTCATTGTGTACTTTTACCTTTAATGATTAAAAAAAACAGAATCCTTTCTTAAAATGCGTCTATAGACTTGATTGTATAGATAAAAATCATAGATTACTCATGCAGAAAATATAAAAAATGCAACTGCAAAATTACCGAAATATTATCTTTACTTTTGACAGTCATGTCGACTTTTGAGGGATATTTTTGCCTGTAAATGATTTAAAAAACATTTCTTTCATACATGCAACGAAAGAATGAAGTGTCTAGATAAAAATCCTAGCTTACTCATAGAAAAAATATACAATTACTTCCATTATTTTTTGTTAGTAACATAAAGATTTTAGGTTGATGCAAACGTTCCTAGCAGCAACTTTGCACAATGTTATAGACATCTGAGAAGTGTCTTGTAATATTTTTTCAGCTATTTATAGCTTGTGCGCGTACCACATGTACTGCATCAGGAGGTGTGTCTAGGACAAGATACCTTGATACAATTATTTGCGGAAAAGTAATCAATTTTGCGTCGTTTATTTACCTGATTTACACACGTTTTTTTCTCCTTATTTTACAATCTATAAGCACTTTTAATGGCTTTATTGCCTTGTCTGGGGTTGTAGATACTTGTGTGTATCATATCGGGAGGTTACCAGTGTACATGCATGGTAGGATTTTCTTTAATGGAAACTTTGGAAAATAATGAACTATGTGAATAGTATAAAATAAATACATTTTTTATTTATTTTCTTTAGAGTGATTCCTTTGGTATTTGGTGTAGGGAAATGTTCGTTTATAAGGCGGATATTGATTGCAGTCTGGAGAAAGTCCGGTAGTGGTCGTTTTGAAGACTGACCTTGCTAGGGGTAAGTGATAATATTAGAAATAGATGAGGGTCAATCTACTGGGGTTTTCTCGGTGTTTAGCAGGGCAGAAATATCATTAGCGGTTGACATGTTGATTACTTCTTTACAGGTCACGCATGGTAAGTTACTCCACGGTAGTGTCTTTTTGTTATTACACTCGCCGTCACTTCTACTTATAGCTCTGAGGTGTCAGCTGATATCCTTTTGATCAGGTTCCGAGACTCTGGCGCAAACATTGGTTTCGGCTAATATCAAAAGTTCCTTTGTGCCATTTTTTTTGATTGACCACAATTATTTTATTTTCCATCGTTCCTTTCTTTTTCATTTTTTTTTTTTTTTTTTATAACGGAAGTTATTTTAGAACCTTCTTGATTTTTGTTTTGGGTCATAAAATAGCATGCTCTGTTCCGCAAACCTCCGACTTTTATCGGCTGGGTTCAGCTTTTTATTCTTACTCTTTTTATTTCTGGGTTGCCTTATTAGTCGAGAGAGGTAATATATATATATAATTTCGGTTGAGCTCTTGGGGAGAAAAGTGAATTTGTAAACAGTGGCTGCTGCTGATGGAAAACTCTTCGTTAAGACGACGAGTCGAGTTATCCCAGTCACTGGCGTGTTTATCTAAAAATAAATACGTCTAAATTCACCTTCATCCCTGCGTGAATAGCTTAGGGGTAGAGTCGCCAACTGATAACAAATCAGTCGGGTTTTGATCCCGCCTTGAGGCAATCGGATGTCTAGCTTCACTGATGAGCTGTGAAATAGCCTGTCTGTGGATCACACACTCACACACACACACACACACACACACACACACACATATATATATATATATATATATATATAAAAAAAAATACAGGGTGACCAAAAAAAAAAAAAAACAGGAACTTTTTAACAATCCAATAAAACCAAGAGTGATGGAAGAAAAATATTTTATTCATAGTAATTGAAACCTTAAAACATGCCATTTAAGAAACAATGATGGAATTTTCATGTTTTAAAAATTACGTCCTGTAGATGGCGTCCTCCTGTACGAATGCATTCTTGAAATCTGCTGTTGAAATTCCTCATCGACTGCTGCAACATCTCAGCTGGGATACTGTGAATGTCATCTTGAATTCTAAAGGGCGAAATGTTTACTTGCTCAAGGTAAATGTCTCGCAATGTTGCCACTTGCTTATGTCTGGCAATGCGCACTTCAAAAATTCCCGTTTTTTTGGGGTCACCCTGTATATATATATATATATATAGAGAGAGAGAGAGAGAGGGAGGGGTTTTAAAGAAAAGCGCAAAGGCGTTATTTGAATTCTTTTTATTTTTGTTTATCTATTTTATTTTCATATTTTATTTTCATCGGTACTTACTACAGTACGAAACGATTAAAAAAAAACAAAAAAAACATTTTATTTATTGGTCCTGATGATGCTTAAAGATCCTCCCCCCCACCAAAAAAATGACATTGGTTGATATATAAAAGCATTGAACGATACTAGAGGAAATGTTAGTTTTTGTGGCGTGACCAAAGCATTTTCAACTTCTTTTTCTTGATAGTGGTTATGGTTTATATTTGCTGCCAAATTTTACAGCTAGCCACTTTTTTGATACGTGTAACAGTGAGCAAAAAAAAAAACCAAAAAACAAATCTACCGTATTTTATAATGTTTAAGTCCCCTTTGGTGTGAAAGAAGGAGAGAGAAGACAGGGAGAAATAATGAATTATGTAAACTTTCTTTCCTGCCAAGAGGTCACTGCGGAAGGAGTAAATGAGCGAAATGGAAGACAACGGGATGAGGGAAATTTATTAGACGAAACGGGGGAAGTAGGTTGCATTATTTGAGAATAGTTGGAGGCATAAAGGGTTGTGAGGAAAGTGACACTTTAAACATGTTATGTAAGTGTGAGGCAGAGGAGCAGGGCGCGACGAAGCAAAGAAATAAAGGAGTACAATCGGTATTGTAATTTTTTGCCGGAAACCAGTTGATTGACCAAAATTTACAACTCCAGAAGAAAGAAATCAGTGTATAAACGTTACATACAGGGTGCGATGGATAAATTATCGTCTAATTTACGCAAAAATGAAAATAGCACTGATATCTCATTTTAACAGATATATTTACCAAGATTACACAAAAATATCTGGAAATACTAAAGAGTAAATTTATTCAATAAAATCGCCGTTAGCTCCAACCAAGGTGTCCAGACCACTTCGGAATCTCCTGCAAATCTTCTGAACGGTCTCTTTGTTTAATTTGGTGAATGCTGACATAATCCTTGCCTTCATTTCATCTTTGGTGTTACAAGGACTTTTGTTGATCTGACGCTCAAATGCACCCCACATATAAAAATCAAGGCGGGAAAGTTAGGTGGCCAGATGTAAGGAGTGATGTGGTCGCAGAAATTGTCTGACAGCCAGACTGGGTTCTCTTGCGTGTGTGGCATGGTGCAGAGTCTTGTTTCCAGACATATGGTCTTCTGGTAGTCATCCTCTTGACACAGGGCAGCACTACTTGCTCAAGGCGCTTGATGTAGACCTGTCTGTTGAGACTGAAGCACTGTAAGAAGATGAATGAAGGCAAAACGTCACCATAACTAGTGATCACTTTAAACACCATGATGATGACATTTTCCGAATCCTCTGCATTGACCTCAGATTGACACCCAACCACTCTGAAATGTTCGTATTGGAGCTTCTGGTGCGAATGTCAAGCAGTACAGCATGCCGTTTTCAAATTTCACGCGTTCTCTTCTGACGGACGATGCCCAACAGACCCTACTATACTGTGCCGTCGACAAAATCAAGACCAAACAACGCGTATGCGTGAAATTAAAAATATAAAATGGCGACAATTTACCTATCACCCCCCTGTATATGTTTTTTTCGTTTCATTCCTTTTTTTTTTATACTTTCTTCTGTTTTCTTTTTAAGTGCTAAAAAATGGGTGGCTATCTTAGAAATTACAGGTGCATGGTGAGTGTTGATAACTTTCTTTCTTTCGGTCAAATCATATCTCATCATATATATTTAATATATCAAGTATTCTATGTACAATTAAATTCAGAAGTAATCTATGACGACGAGATAAACATTATCTTTCCACATACCTCAGCTTCGCATATCAGACCCATGATATATTTTCGAAACGTACTTTTAGGGAGAGGGAAGTATGATTGATTGACTTGTTTTTTACGGTTTATCAACCTTTTGTAAGTTATTTAAAACTATAAAATATTTTTAGAAATAAGTTTTTATAAGAATTTTTTTAAAAATAATAATGATTTACTGATACAAGTCCTACTATAATTAAATCATAGCTGTAAGGAGAAGAGGAATAGATTCTCCTATCGTTCGGTTCACAGTTCTCCCTGGTCTTTTGAACAGGAATAGTTTAATCCTTTGTTTCTATTTAGGATTGCCTTTCCAGTTCCTTCTAAAATCTACTTCAAGTATATACGTTTCCGCCTAAACACTGAAATTTTATTTGCTATTTATTTATTCTCAGTAGGAGTAGATAGGTTCGCCTATCGTCCTGTTTATACTCTTCTCCTGTTTTTTGAACAGGGGGATGCGGTTATCACTTGTTTCCTGTTTAGAATTGAGTTTCCGGTTCCTTCTAAAGCCTTTTAATTCTTTTTCATTCCCAGTCGCCCCTTGCATCTTAGTGGCAGTATCGCCTTGATTGAGGCGAATTAAAAAAAGAAGAAAAGAAAAGAGAAGTGGATTCATACCTTTCCCAAGAGTATTTGCGAGTGTGAATATAACGAACACAACTGGAATTAGAACTCGGCTCTCCGATTTCCAATTCCGGGCTGTTATACATTACACCACCCGCACATGCAAATTTACAGCACCTGGTATTCCAAAGCAGTTACCAATCTAGGTTCTAACAAGGTTTGACGTTGCTTAACTTCGGTGAGCGTACGAGAGCCGGTGTTTCAACGTGATATGGTCGTAATCCTGGAAAAGGATATCTTGCATATCATGGCATACAGCAGTCTGTAAAAGTAAAAAAAAATCCCCAAAAAACCTCTTATTTGAATGAATAGTTAAAGTTTTAATAGAATAATAGTCATTTGTGTGGTTCAGTTAATTATGTGCAATGCGTGAAACACGCTTAGTCGATCATGTATCTTTCGATACATGACTGACGAGACAGATTTTTTTCCACAGTAGGTTGACCTTTCTGCGGTAGACCAGTTGCCATTTAAGGCTATAGAGCCTGGTCTGTCCTGCTATTTACCCATAGCTGGGGAGGAGAAGAAGCGGATTCATATCATCCCGAAGAGTATTCAAAGCTCTTCGTTTCTTCAATCCGAACCACTATCCATTACTCCACCTTGCCTTTGTGTGGTTATTTTGTGCAATTGTTAAAAAAAAACCCAGTGTTTTGTTCCTTCAAACTTTGTAAATAAGACTTCTTTTTTGATGTTAATTGCTAAGAATACTAATATTTCAATCTCTAAAATTTCTCATCGGGTGTCCAGTCTATTTTCTTATTCTATGCGCCATGTCCTTTCTGGTGGTGTACTATCACAACTCTACTCTTATCCCTCTGAGCCCTTAGCAGCGTTTGACCCTTTACAAAGTCCCCCAACTCTCGTTTCACTATCCATTCACACGAGCTCATCAGGTAGAGGTGGCCCGCTGCCTTCCCTTATCTCCCTTGCTCTTCATATGTCCTGTGAGGGTAAAGTTTTTCAAGCCATCCATCCTTAAATTTTTTCTAAGAAATTTCAGCTTTCTGATTCTAAGTGTCTTTATTGTTTCCATTTTTTCTTAAAATTTCCTCGTTTCTTACTCGCTTCGTCCATAGAATTTTCAGTAACCTTTATAGAACCACATTTCTGCTATCTCCATTTCTTTTTTTCATCTGTGTGGAGATTGTTCCTCATTCACTGCCTTACAAGCTGATTTATATCTCTTCATTTGTGAAGCATTCGCCGTGTAAAGCTACCATGAAGTAATGAAATCCACAGCTAACTTTCAAGGCATGCTCTTAAGAGTATCTGTAAAGAATGAAGGAAAAATTGATCTTACTCTGCTGGTAGATTAGCGAGTGTGTGAGGTGTACTGTTTACTCCATGTGCATCGATTGAACGGAACGCTAACTTTAGCGTCCTGTCCAGATATTGGCTTGTAGTGAAAAAGAACTAGCTTTTTCAGTTATACAGCACGCATGCTTTCATTTTTTTCCTTTTATGCATGCCCAAACGCTAAAAAGAGATTATTGCCGCTGATATGGTTTTTCACGCATCCGTGTCTGGCAAAGGGGTTTAATGTCTGTTACAACAGCCATACAAGAGGATTGATATCACATAGAAATTCGGCATTCTTTTCTTTGTCTCTCACAAAGTTTGTGTTTTTTTTTTTTTTTTTTTTTTACTATGCTCAGCTTTTGAAATGCATCTTTCGCTAATCCGTTGGACTTTTTGTATTTCGGTTGCTGCATTTCCCATTCTCTGTCGAAGCTCTTCCCAGAACTTTTAATAAAATTTACCGATTCTTTTAACGTTCACCTACCACGAAGGTGTTACTAACGGACACCGCTGATCTGTCAGCTTCTCCAAACTACTAATTAATATGCCTTGTAAATATTTACACTGTCAAGCTAAATAAGTTGATTTAAGACTTATTGTTTTTTAAACATCCGCTTACAATGGCAGACGTTGTAAATTGCTAAACAGGATCAATGTTATGCGTAAAGTAAGAAATATACCCATAGAAAATGAGTTTTATTTGACGATAAATGTAACTTGAGATAACATAGTTGTGTTAAATTGAAGTGAAAAAGTCCGAGTAGACATTCATGTTGCTTGATCATCGCTGATTTTACATGTATAAGATTTGATATTTTGCCCTCTTATCATTCTATTTATCAAATCTATCTATCCACAGGAAGTCTTGCTCAAAAATTAGGGCAATTGGAACATGTTATATATTCATGAATTATTCACACAAAAACAAATGCAAAGGTTAATGATTTAATTGGCGAGAAATCCGTCGTCGCAAACAATTCAAATAATATACAAAAACCTCCGAATCCGTTATGAATGAAAAGATCCTTGTTTCTATAAATTTCTGCCGTATTAGTTCTTATTTTTACTACAAGCTTTCGTCTGTTCCTACAGACATCTTCAGGTATGGAATAGATGTTGTTCTTGTTTTTTCTCTTAGTAATAAGAGGACAACGAAAATATATGTATCGTTGTATCCGAAAATGCTATTGGAAATGAGTTATTGTTTTTGGAGCATGCAATAGCAACGCTGAGTTTGATTTTAAATTTTTTACAGTTCTGCGTTCATGTACAAATAAGGTGATAAACGAATTTTTTACTGGTATATTACATGCGTGGTTCTTAGTGGAACGTGCTCAATATCTGTGATAGTTAACATATTCAGTTGTATGAATATTAGTTTGTAACAAACACAGAAGATAATCTCCCCGTCCACGACGCACAAATAATCAAACACAAATAAGCATAAATAGATCTACTCTAAAAAAACATACACCATTTTGTCTGATAATCGTAAATGTGTGAAACCCAGTGTCATAAACTAATATCCATACAACTGAATATAATATCTATCTATCTATCTATCTATCTATCTATCTATCTATCTATCTATCTATCTATCTATCTCAGTCTGTTCATATCTCTCTCAAACTGTTCATATCTATCTATCTATCTATCTATCTATCTATCTATCTATCTATCTATCTACTCTGTCCGAAAGTAATTTTAATTAAATGTATGAGCCTAAGTAAAAATCATAAATTTAAAGGTTGATTTTTTGTTGTTGTTGTTGTAGTCTAGTTGAGCTTGGTTCATTACAGTATTTTTACCTGCTGGCATCTATATATATGTAGTCTGCAGTGTTTTTTGTAATACTCCATCCATTTTGCTTTCATACAATAAACCAATTCCTTAGAATGTATTTGCTGCCTGTCTACATTGAAAGTAATAATTTCCACAAGTATATAATGAAAACTGTTCGGTCGTATATCCAAGCCCTATGTCCGTGATATGGGGATAGGTTTTAATAAAAGCATCACATAGCCATGTAAGTGGGGCCCAGTTAAAAATACGTTCCGGTTGTGTCATCCAGTCGGCTCTGACGGCCTCCAATTGACGATGTCCCGAAGTATCTACAATTTGACTCCCAAGTTACTTTGGCTGACTCAACCGTCACACTTATAAAAAAAACGACCCTCTCATGATGTTCCCTAACTACTCCCATTAATAAATAGGGATGCAATATTTTATTAAAGCTATTTTTCTCAAATACTTAACGATGCAGTTCGGGAATTTTCATTTTCTTTTGAAGTCGTGGAAATAGTAAGAAGCTTATTTATGCATTTAATTAACAATTAATTCATCAGATAATTCATTTATTGCTAAATAATGATTATTAAATTTGTCGTTGTCACTTGGATAACAGATATTATTTTCCTCTGTATCAGTTGGTCCATGAAAACCTTAACACAAGATCAGACTTGAACATCTATTGTGACTAACCAAGGCCGACGGCAGTCGGGATCATGGAGTAACTGTGAACTCCACTATCCTTTCATTAGCTGCATATAGTAAATTCTTTGTCAGGACTACGTACGTGTTTTGAATTCAGTGTTGTCCTTCCCTTAGACTGGCTGCCAAGTAAGACTGAATAGCCCATTCTGTTTTACTATTTAACCCATAGTTGGGGGTGGGGAGGATGAATTCATACCTGTCCCTAGGGGATTTGAGCAAAAGTGATTGTAACAAACTCGACTGGAATTCGGACCGGCTATCTGATTTCTCATTGTTCGGTCTCTCAAGTTTTATTTGAATTCTTTGTTTCAAACAGAATTATGCTGTAAAAAGAACATTTTTGGTGGGGAAGGGAAGGGAAGAGAAGAGAGGACGTCAGATCTCTAAACCCTAGTATTATGAATGTCCCAAATGAAAAATCACAGGTCTCTAACTCCGACGTGAAATTTGAAAGAAATCAATGTTTATTAAATGGCATGAATAATAATAATAATAATAATAATAATAATAATAATAATAATGATGATAATAATAATAATAATACTGAATACAAAATTTACAAAACTAACTTGCACAACATTTTTCTTTGCGTGCCAAACACTTACGCAAGATAACAAGTTCCGATTACAATTCCGTTGGGCTCATAAATTATAATTATTATCAACAAAATGTTTACTAATTTCGATTCTCTCCATCGTTGAAAAGAGTTGAGAATGATTTACAAGTGTCTCTGGGTTTCCTTTAGACAATAATTCAATTTTATAAGCTGAGATAAATCTCGAATTTTCATAAAAAGTTCAAAACCAAGGTTAATACCTCGAATTTTATGATAAACTTTTACAAATAACTACAGAAGTTAATCGCATATGACACTAAATTTGTAGAAAATTATCCTTTCTGCGTTTTTTCTTTCGGCTTCTGACTTTTCTTTTTTTATTCTTTTCTTTCTTTCTTTTCTTTCTTTCTAGTTCAGTTAATTTTATTTAGTCGACGTTGCCTTTTAGTCTTTCTATTGTTCAGATCCCAGAACCAGTCGACGTCTTCCTTGTGAATGCTCAAAACTCTTTTTTCTTTTTCTTCTTCATCTAACTTCATCATCTATCAACTGACAAATTTCGCCTGTGAAAAGCAAATCCCTTCTGACTGCCAAAAAAGCCAAACTACTTAAACAGTCACATGCGTGTGTGAGTAATATATATATATATATATATGTGTGTGTGTGTATATGTGTGAATATATATGTATGTATGTGTGTGTGCCTATATGAGTATATATATGTATGTGTCTATGTGCCTGTATGAGTATATGTGTATATATATATATATATATATATATATATATATATATATATATATATATATATATATATATATGTGCGTGTCTATATGTATGTATATTTATATGCACACAACGGGGAGAAACAAATATTCGATAAACATACAAATTTTTAAATTTATTATATTTACAACTAATGAATAAACCTACTTTTCATATCATTAACTGTACACAGATGCATAATAATTAAATATGCATAGAAAACAAATAATTATCATCATGACAAGAGGTAAAGAATTGACAAATTTGCAAAAAGAATTGATTGTTAAGCTCTGAAAAGGGGGTAAAAATTACAGGAAAATCTCAGACAACCTGAATATTCCATTTACTTCTATTCATTCATTGCAAGATATAAAAACTTAAAACTGTTGAAAACCAAAGAAGATCAGGTGCTCTATGAAAGAGTTCTTCAAGATATTCGAGGAAATTACTGCGTCAAATTAAACAAAGTTCAATGGTTACTCGTCAAGAGTGGCAGGATGATTTGCTTTCACCAGGAATCTGTGTCACTAAACGGACAATAAGCAATGAAGTTCATAGGAACAATCTAAAATCACGCCCCCCCCCACGGAAAACACCATTGCTATTGAAAGAGATGCCAGGTTGAAATTCCATCCTGAACATAAGGATAAGGAAAAATCCTATTGGGAAAGAGTATTATGGGCAGACTAAACCAAAATTCAATTGTTTGGATGTAATTCTAGAAATCATGTATGGAGAAATTTTGGCGATGCCTTCAAGCAAAAGAATACAGTTACAACAGTGAACTTTGATGGTGCCAGTATCATAGTTTGGGAATGTTTTTCGGCAAAAGGTACTGGCAACATATCAGTAATAGATAGTAGAATGAATGCTACAGCATATCAAAATATCTGGGAAGCAAATTTAATGATTTCAGTTAAAAATGAACTTCCTTCTGATTTCATCTTCCAGCAAGATAATGATCCTAAGCACACTGAAAAATCTACGAAGAAATGACTTGCTGAAAATAATTTAATATACTGAAATGGACAAGTCAGTCCTCAGATTTAAACCCAATCTAGAATCTGTGGCGTTATTTGAAAATTCAAATCCAATCGAGAACGCAAACAAACATCTCGGATCTGAAGATCATATGCGGGAAAGAATGGAACAAAATACCATTTGAAAATTTGGAAATCATTAATTGAGAACTACAAGAAGCGGTTGTTTGCTGTAGAATTGAATAATGGCGATTCTACAAATTATTAAATGAAGATTATGTATTCTTTTATTTTTGTATTTTACGAATTTTTTCACCAATTATATATATATATATATATATATATATTAGCGATATCTTTTTTATTAAAACTAGAAATAATTTGCAAAATTATATTTCAAATGAGTAAAATATAAAATAAGTCTTTGAGCGAATTTTTTGCTAATATGCCAACTACGGATAAACGAAACCGCGGATATTGATGTCCTAGTTAGTCGGATATAATCTCGTGGAAGATTGTTTAAGATACCACTTTGCTAGTCATTAATCTGCAGCAACCACCTGTTTGCACATTATAGTTACATCTCCTTTTCACTTAGAAGATTGATGCAACTCAATTTTCCTACTGAAATCCCGTCCCATTTAGCCATGTGCTTCAAGTTAAATACCAAAATAACAAACCTAATTGAGTGTTTCTCTGTTTGAAAGAACCTGTGAAAAGTCGATTTGGACGTCATTGCAAGAAGTCTGATATTAATTTTTAACGAGGACAGAATGAGACGCAGCTGGAATATAGTTATAAAATTAAATGGTTTCAAAATGCAAGAAAAATAAATATTCTTGTAATAAAATATCGGCCAGAAAATGTCAGTTCCATATATTTCCCAATGCCAGATTAGAAAAAGATGTAATTATTTTCAAAATTGCTAACATCCGGTTTCTTTTGTGCAAGTATTAAATGCATTTGCTTACAAGAAGAAAAAAATCAGTTGCGTAATAGGCGCGTTTGATCTCTACTTTCTACTGTTATTATTTATAACCAGTCTTTTCTGAATGTAAAACTAGATATTCCAGTTTCTCTTGTTAATTTGCTTGGGATTTTTTTTTATATACAGCGAAGTAGTAAAATTGTGGCTGTTAGCGTCAACTAAAACGCGAAGGAAAGATATTCTATTGAATCGTAACAAAAATTTTATAAGTTAATTTCAAAGGCAATATTTATTAGGTTATCACATAAACTCGATCCTTTTTTCACCCATTTATTTTAATCGTTTTATTCATAAACAATTTACAAAAGAGTCAGTCGCTACACTCATTCATTGTTAACGACTTCTTGCCAACGTTCCTTTAACTTGTTAATGCCTTGGCAGTAGAAATCATCGGGTTTTCACTCGAAGAATCCATCTAGCCACGTTTACAAATTCACGTCGTTATTAAAAGAAAAATGACAGAAAAAATGTGTCAATCAGAAGGCCCGAAATCAGGGTAATATGGGACTGCGCACGAACTATCTAAGCGAACACTTGAATAGCAATATTTGTCCAAATTAGCAACGTTAGAGCGTTGTTCCGTTGAAGAAGCAGGTGTTAAAAAGCTCAGCTTTGTCTGTTTTGCGGCCTGTCGTCAGGAATATGAAAAGGGACAAAATTCAATCAAATTTAAAAATAAAACGTTAAACAAAATTTGCCGCAGAAGAATTGAGCTAGAAAAAAATAATGAAATCTGACGTTAATGTGTTAATTCAAATAACATTAGAAAAAAAACAAAAAAAAACAAAAAAACAAACAACAACAAAAAAAAAAAAACAACGAATATCTCCGAAAATCTCACTTGTACAATTTGTACGTAGATTCATTGAAACGGATATGTATCATTTTGTTGCATTAACTTTAAACATTTTTGAGGCAACTACATGATTGCATCCTTCAAGAACTTGGTATCTTTCTCGGTGATGAAATTGTCAAAATAGTTTTTACAGACTTCCTTAGAATTGAATTTTATCTCCTTAAGAGAATTTTTAGGGATCAAAATAAGTAGGTAATCCATAGGTCCAAGATCGGGTGTAGTACGATGTCCCAGTCAATCTGTTCCAATTTCTGTCGGGTTTGCAAAGAGTAGTACAGTTTGGCATTGTCCTGATGAAACAGTAGGGTAAACATGCTTCTCTAGCCTTAGTGGCAGGAATAAGAAAAATCTCAATTCCAAACTGTGTGAAAGGAATTGGGAAATCATCATTTTTCCCCAAGAAGTCATAACAATTTGCAAATAAACAGTCAGTCAGGTGACATACGTGATACACGCTTTGGTGATCATGTCACTTCCATGACTGACTCGTAGTAGGTTACCACTTCTTTCTGCGGTAGACTGGTTGACAACCAAGGCTATAGGGCCCAGTCTGTTCTGTTATTCAACCCATAGATGGGGGAGAAGAGATGGATATATCCCCTACCAAGGTTATTTGCGCGTAAGAATGTAACGAACCCGACTGGAATTCGAACTCGGCTCTCTAATTTCCATGACACCCCAACGCAAATAATAAAAGAACTGAATCTGGCGCGAAGAAAGATTGTCGATGTCCTGAAGCGACATGGTATTAAAAAAAATCGTCCGGTTTACACGCCACCCTATTCTTTTGAACACGAGTAGAGGTTTGTTTCGTGTTTAGGATTGGGTTTTTTTTTTAAAGTCTTCGCAAACTCTTTCACTCCCTTGCACCTTAGTGGCATTATCTCCTTGCTTGCGGTGAATTGCCAACAAGTAAGTAAGATATATTTATTGAAGTAAAGCTGTCATAATCAAATTTCCCCCCCCCCCAAAAAAATCCGTTTAATAAAGGAAATAAATGTTTAGATAAATTTCTTTACTTTTTTTCCCAAAAATCAAGGTGAAACGTTTATCATCATTGATACATAGTTAAGCTTTGATGGAGTTAATGGACATACTAGTCTACGATATCGTAAAACATGACAGTTTTTAAAAATAAATTTGCATTTTTTTTAATCATTTCACCTCAAGTAAGGCAGTAAAACCACTAAGACGCAAGAGATTACTGAGTGTAAAATAAAAATAATAAAACATTATTAAGGAGAGAGAACAATAAAAGAACGGGAATTAAGAAGACAGAAGATAAAGATTGATATTGCATTTAAATTTTGAAAATCCTTGTTGACTGGAAAGCAATAAGCCGAAAGAAAGTTCCCCAGGCGAGAAAAGAAACTGTCAGCATAGAACTTAGTTACATCTTGCAGGTCAACAGTAAATTGATGAGACCTTGTTGTCAATCTAGTACTGCGCTTAAATTCATAACGTCTAGGTACCAGAGAAGTGAGTTCATCTGAACAGCCATGGAAGTATTTATAGAAAGGGCAGAGAGAAGCAACTTCGCAGCGGTCGGAAAGGGACTGAAAACCAGACGCCAGGTGAGAACCAATAATATTGTCCATTCTCCTTTGGATTTTATCATGAATTTGTAAATATATAGAAGGAACACCGGACCATATGTGGCAGCAATATTCATAGTATAGACGAATGGTAGATTTATAAATATATGATAGATTCTGGAGAGAAAAATTGTCTCATACAGCATCCTGAACAATCTTTCTTAGCAATTGATTCAATATAATCTTTCCACTTCATGTCAGCCGAGAAAACTATTTACATTATTCGGACCATTGTACCTTATCTTTGTCGCCATATTTATTACAACATTTCGGCCGTTGTACGCTCCGGCCTTCCACAGGTGGTTGGAATGCTGAACTGAACCCTTTATTTCGCTCACTGTGGTAGACTGTTCTAGTTCCACGTGCCATGTTTAATGGATGTCAGTTATCAGTTATTCCCCTCTGCAAGTTCTTCACTGCCTTAACCGGGTATTGAACGCACATTCTTTGGGTCCTGTCACTGGATCTAACCAACCCCTTTAACCACTGTACCATGTGTCCTTGAACCGGATATACGTAACACGAGGCATGTTTGCATATTGGCGACAAGTAACGCTTTTTTGGTGATAACAACTAAATATTTCCTTACTTAACGAAGATCAGGCTGCGTGACCGATAAATATAGTGTTTCATATTATGCAATATATAATCACCTAACGGGGGTACCTCGTGGCAGTGTAATAGTTAGCATGCTTGTCTTGCTAGAACAATTACGACTGAGTAGTGAGTTCGTTCCTCACTGGGTGGCCCATACTTTCGGCCTTGTGCCACATCTAAGTTACGCTTGGAAAATCTCTATAATCACCTGACGGAAATAGATTATGTTTTAATACAAAGGCCTTCCTATTTTCACGTTTTTTTTTAAAGTATTCTTCTTTTCCCTTCCACCACGAGGAATTTCTTATTATTCTCATTTACACACCGTTTTGGTTGATATATTCGTCCATATTTTGTGGTATCCGGTTCTAGAATCCGCTACGATACGAAGGGCGAGGAACCGTCGTTATCTTCGAGAAAAGAAAATCGCCTACTATTATCAGTAAATAATTGTGTCATAAAATAAGCAGCAATTAATAATGAAAAGCGGTGTCGTGCCTTCGGCAGATGAAACTCAGCAATTTACGTTAGGCAGGACCGGATTAAATTCAATTGATGTCGTAAACACAGCAGGACAATTGTGTCTCCAAAGATTCGGTTCTTTTTTGACAACCATTGAGCATAAAGTTACTACTTTTAAATTCTTAACACACTAATATTCATATCATTAAAACATTTTCCTCTCTATATTGTAGATATAAAGCAGTTTAATTAAAGAGTAAGTCGGGAAGATGTTATGTCACACAATCCCATTACAGCAGACATTATGATAAACATATTTCAGTGAAGAAAGGAAAACTCTGAGTAAGGAAACGAACTTAGTTTTCGACATTCAGGAACGTTCTTGAACGCAGACAAAATGTCTATTGGATAAACTCTCCTATAAAATTGGAATACGGTTTTATTCGATTAAGACGCCTACAAAAATAGCAAACAAAAGAGGGTAAATATTTTTCTCATTTTTTTTTTGTTTTGTTTTATTCGGTTTCACACTGGTTTATTAAATTTCATCGCAAATATAATCTGGTCACTGCAAGGGACGATTTTTCAGAAACAAATCCTGCCTCTTTCTCCTTCGGTGCTCGTAACACACCCATATTTGTGTTTGTTTAATTTTTACTTGTACAGTAAATTAACCTTCCAGATTAAAGGTTAATGTAATGTGCAACATTCTTTTTCATTCAGGGCTATGTCAAAGTTCAGAGAAGAAGTTAGTTTATTATAGACGGAATTTCTGTCACCTTTGGATTAATAAAAAATAACTTAAATTTCTTCAATATCTTCGCACATAATATAATACGCTGCACACCAATAAAATATACAAAATTAGATGCTGAATATGATACTGTTACGAGAATAGACCCCATTATTTTATAGGATACTATAAAATCTGCTTGGCGTATTTAATACACGAAATACAAGGACGTTCGAAAATGAACGCATCCTACTTCATTAGGGTGGCCCACAAAATCAGAGGGGTATACGTTTGGGGTATGGCAGAAAGGATCGAATCTTCTTGCCCTCCCCGATATAGATTACTTTGTTACAGATAAACAGACATCTCGCATAAAAATACGAGGCGTAATTCATATAAAAGCTTTGCATTCTCAGCAGTAGCAGTTACTGTATACAAATTCGCACTTACCCTCTACAGTGCTCGATCAATTTTTTTATTTTTCGGGAGCGTATATATTATATGTATGTGTATATGCATGTGTATATATATATATATATATATGTGTATATGCATGTGTATATATATATATATATATATATATATATATATATATATATATATATATATATATATATATATATATATGTGTGTGTGAATATATGTGTATATATCTATATATGTGTATATACCTATATAGGTGGATCTATGTGTATATACCTATATAGGTGGATATAGGGGGATATATGTGTATATACTTATATAGGGGGATATATGCGTATACATATGTGTATGTATGTATATATATATATATAATATATGTATACGTTTATGTATATTTATATATACGTGTGTGTATATATAATCTCGTTTTATCGTTTTGATTGATTCATTCATTTTTCAGCTTATCAAAATTTTTTTGTTGAGATCATGACACAATGATACAGAACTCACTAATTAACCCATATCTGAGTGGAGAAGAGGTGGATTCACGCCTTCCTCAATGGTATTTGGGTGTAAGTGAATGTAACGATCCCAACTAGGATTGGAATTCTGCTCTCCGATTAATAATTCCGAGCCATCATCTATTACACCATCCGCACACCCAAGCTTACACCAGGCGGTCACCCATCTAGATTCTGACCAGACAACGTTACTTAAATTCGACGATCATACAGCAACCGGTCTTTGCATGGTGATGCGGCCGTAAACTCTTTTGTATCCAGAAACGAACTTTAAAAATGGCATTGAAGAGCGATTCAGTAAGTCAGACGTTTTTATGGGCTGTCAACTGTTCGCCATTCTTATCATCACAATTCAGCTCCTCAAATCCTTTTTTTTATTATTGGCAAAAAATAAATCGTAAGTAGTTTTTAGACAGACCTGAACATAGACCAGTAAATCTTTGTTAGTTATACTAACGTAGAGCTTTTGAAACTGGTGTGTCCCAACAGTTTAGCGCAATTAATGCTTTCATTAGTAACTTTTAATTGACTTTTTATACACATTCTGAAGAGTATATTCGTCTAGACTAATGAACCTGAATTCACAAATATTTTTAATTTTTAAAAAGTGTGTCGACAGTGAAAATATTTTGGATATGCCTGCATTTACTACATGACAATAGGAACACATACCTATAATAATAACTTGTTTTAACAAGTTAAATTCTCACGGTTTTCCTATTCTTCAGTTTATGATTGAATAAGCTCATGGGAAGTTCTACGACTATAAAATACCTACAGAAATTCAACTATCGCATCGTTAAATATTTGATCTTAACAACTTTAATAAAATAACGCAATAACAATCATAAATATGAATGCTGGTCATTATTTAAGAAGAGGGTACAAATGAAAAAAAAATGAAATTGACAACTTTTTTCCATTTTACTGAAACAGGCGTTAAACACTTCTATCCTTTCTTTCATTTTCTGAGTGAAACCAAGTAGCGTCGTTGATATGTCCTTTGTTTTCTCACGCAATCAAAACGGAGTAGTCCATTATTCATGAGGTATTAGCAGGGCGTAACGGTCGTGCGAACTAAGGAACTAACAAAGGGGGGAACAGACATAATTATTATATGATAATAATAATGATATAACGCCAGGCTATCATAGCTTATGATCTAAAATGATCGTAGATGTTAACATTTACGTATTATGTCTCGATGAATTAAGAAGAGCTGCAAGATATATGCCGTTCAATACCACAGAATTGCTTATAATTTATCACTTGGACCTATCCCCTAGGGGCTGACACAAGAGTAGTGAGAGAGAGCACCTTGGCTGGCTTTCGAGTGTCCTTTTTTTTTGTTTGAAGTACCAAGGCGAGACTTGGAAGTCACGTCTAAATACTCAAGAACACCCTCAATCGAATATCGTCTGAGCGGATCGCTTTAATCGACCTGAAGATATTTCTAAATATTCCTCAACTGTAACATCAAGCGCTGCTTTTATCAAAACCAGCCCTCGTATCACGGACATTTGGTTGTATGCACTCTTATTATAGTGGGTGTCATGATGAGTACAGTGAGTTTCGTATATTTGTATCCCAGCGTAACTTTGTTAGCGTGCGCTTTTTTTTTACTCGATAATCGTAATTTTAGACGATGGGGCAACTGAGATGTGGTCGTCTGTCGCATAATAATCGAATGCATCCTGTTAGCTCAGGAAATGTATAAAGGTAGCCTTGACTAGGTAGGAAAAGGGGTCCACTTGGAACTGTGCAAGCGACTAGGATTTTGTCATGCAAACAAATTGTAAATGCACTAACCAGAAGCTGTTTACGTATGGGAGTTATAATGTCAAACATGAATAAATTATTTGTCAAATTTAAAACAACAAAAATTATTTCTATTAGGTGTGCTCAGTATGTACAGGACAATTCACCCAACTTTATGTACAGAACTCTTCTGGTGATATTGAAAAGCGCTACATACTCCAAAATATATGAATCAATGCAAATTATATTATTCTATGTTGTGGCTAATCTTTTCACACACACACACACACACATATATATATATATATATATATATATATATATATATATATATATATATATATATATATGGTAGGGTAGAGAACAAATAGGAAAAGTTTATTAATTTAACATTTTTCGTTTTTATTTAAGGTTTATCAGGAAATAATTTTCTGGTGAAGCTTTAATAGAAGCGAAACTTGTTAAATTCATAAACGTTTCCGATTTGTTCCTTATTATATCATTCTCGCGAATTCTAATCAATATTTGATGTGTACTTGATCCCTATATATATATATATATATATATATATAGAGAGAGAGAGAGAGAGAGAGCATAAGTTGAAATACATTTTCAATACTCAAAATATTATCACCCCCACCAAAAAAAAAAAAAACAGAAAATTGAAATCGCCCAAGATGGGAAACCCTGGTCTGTAGAGTTGAGGTTTTCCCACCAAGAGCTCTCGGTTAACACTTTAGTCATTTTCAGATGGGGGTTAATTCTTCCGGTAACGGAAATTATTAACATACTTTATTTTTTTATAGAGAATCTCTGCAAACACTCAGATTTTAAAAAAAAAATTAAAAAACTTATAAGGATATATGCACCCACACTGAGAGAGAATTAAAACACACAAGATATCTTCTGTTTGTTTTATCTATTGAAACATGCATAAAATGAAGATTGTTGCTGAAATCTACCAATATAATGTGTGTAGGTGTGTGAGTATCAGATTCTTTCAGATTTCTTTCCTGATTATGTGACCAGTAATTTCAAGTATCTCTTTCTGATTGTAAGTAGACGAGGTTTGATAAAAAAAGTATCAGAACTGGCACTTTAAAAGAAAAACTACAACACTTATAAATTTGACATTTAATCTCCTTCGATATAATCCTTTTCTGAAGGCACACACTATTCAAAGTCGTTTCCATTGATGGAAGCATTCCTGAAACTCCTCTTTTGGGATAGACAGCAGTTGTCTCGATGTATTCTCTTGGATCGCTTCGACATCTTGAAATCTTGTTCTTTTCAAGTGGGATTCGATTTTTGGAAAGAGAAAAAAAATCGCAAGGGACGAGATCTGGGGAATATAGTGGTTGTCGGATTTTGGGAATGTTGTCCTTAGCCAAAAACTGATTCAAAAAGCCATAGTCACTGATAGAACTTCTGAGATGTGGTGAGACGACCACCCTCTACACACTTTCATTCCAATCACTGCTATAAACAGCGGAAGTGAGCGAGAACGTTATACGATAGTGTGCATGCGCGGCAGAGTTCAAGGTCGATCGATGTCAAGCGGCTTCACACTGTGTACTTTAACTTTGTTACTATAGCAACAATCTCGATGCTTTTTGATCACACCCTGTATGTTTCCTTGTTCTTATTTTCTTTAAAATGACCTCATTGTTTACA
The DNA here is from genome assembly GCA_903632075.3 of Acanthosepion pharaonis. Classification (NCBI taxonomy): domain Eukaryota; kingdom Metazoa; phylum Mollusca; class Cephalopoda; order Sepiida; family Sepiidae; genus Acanthosepion; species Acanthosepion pharaonis. The sequence continues at coordinate 1,308,661 of CAHIKZ030000177.1, forward strand.
TGTTCTCTCTATATTTTTGTTTCTGGAGACCAAATAAATCTAAAATCTTTATAGAATAATGCAGGGTTTTTTTTGACAGACGCCAGACATGAAAGCGCCTAGGTGTAAATAATTAAGTGGCCTTTGCAGTTAGTCCAACACCAAGACAAAGAAAAAAGATAAGTGTCAGTAAAACTATTCTAAAAATTTCTCCCTGAGAAATTACCAAATGGAATTGCGTAAGTTTGAATTGTGGGTGGCCCTTGCGTTTTTAATACACAACTTGCTTGGCAAAATGAATTGTAGAACCTTCCAAGGTTTTCTAAATGGTCCCCTGGACATTTTTTCCATGGTTTTATTCCCCTGAAATCCTAATTAAGACCACCAACAGGAGATAATTATGAAATTATTAATTATGTTTTTTTTAAATTGCAATATATATATATATATATATATGTATGTATGTATATTATATATATACTAGCTTAAAAGCTTCCTTATCGGCCGACATTTAAGCTAGCTCCTGCAGAGGGCTCTTGATTGGGCCTTCGTCACAATAGGTAGGGAAGAGTAGATGTGATAGGCAACAATAAACTACAGAAGAACTCAAAATAGATCGCTGCATTTAAGTATTGCATTAATATTTAGGCTTACCTATGAAAAGTTCAACGATAATTCTTCTGCCAGCACTTGATTAAGATATTTTGATGTTCGTAGTTCCTTACTTTCCGTACAAACAATTATTTTTTTTCATGAATGACTTTCCCTGTATTTCGCAATTATTTTTCATTATTCCCAAATTAATTTCCAAGTTATAAAAATTGTTATCGTACACAAAATCTATCCCCCTCCCCACGAAAAAAAAAAAAACGTAAAAAATAACAACGAAAACAATTGCAGTAATGAAAATTTGGGAATCTAAAATTTCAGGATTGCGGGTCCCGATCCAGCCCAGAATGTTTTTAATTTTCTCAAGGAGCCGGTCTGATTCAAATTGTATGATATATTAGGCTACGACCTCTCGGAGTAAAAGTAAAAAAGTATGACACACTGACACTTGCATTTATTATACATTTATATATATGTGTGTGTATGAATATGTATAAAGGTAAAAGACAATAGAAATTTGCATTCATGCCGTCCGGAACGGATCCAAGAATAAGAACTAATTGTCTCTCATGAGACACTAACGTCTTAACCGGATTTAACATCACAAGTCATTTATTCTGATTATTTGGAAGTTTTGAAAAAGGATATCTGGAAATGGTTTAGAAAACTGTTTAGAAACTTTAATTGCATAGCTATTTTGATTCTTTTTTTCTTTTAGAAATTTTAGCAGTGATCGTAAGAAAACAAGTGCGTGTGTATGTATGTAGTGGAAAAAAGTTTTCGTGAAACGCGTTTTGTCTTTTAGGGCATCATCGGACTAAATTTGTTACGTTGGTGCAACGACACATGCGCACGAACAAAGGATGCTAAGAATTTTAAAATAATTTTTTTTTTGTATATAATATAGCCGATTGAATTCTTTTGTTTCCATCACTCTTGTTATTAGATATCCCACACAGTGATAATAGATGATCTGCCCGGAATGGCGAAATGTTGTACTAACCAGGGTGCAAATTTTCTATGGATTATCTTGCGCCCAAGGCACTCTCGACATTTTTCTTTTAGCAAAACGCGTTACAAGAAAACTACTTTCCACTGTCATACATTTTTTTTCTCTAATATTGTTCTTAATATATATATATATATATATATATATATATATATATATATATATATATTATGATGTCTGGCCACTCGTATTCGTATATTCCTGTTTGCGAGGGCGGCTAGACAAACCTTGTTGCAGACACCTGTTTAGTCACATTTGTGTTTTTTTCTATATACGCAAAGCCCAAATGTGGTATATCCGAAACATTTGATCTGCCCAATTGACTTACAAGGCTTGGGTCGACTCGTGCTATGATCTTAGAGGCTCTTTCGAAATATGCTGCTTCACCTGATCGCCTACCTAAGTCAATAACATCAAGAAACCATTTCCTTCCTGACAAATGAACAGGCACACACACACACACACACACACACACACACACACACATATATATATATATATATCACATAACACCCTTGAGCGCTTAGCCTTGGAGCGGGCAGAATGGAAATCAACGTGTTTTAGTGGACTCAGCAATTTTCAATCTGCTTGTCTGAATCATCTTCAAAAAGCGAGAGCAAGAACTAAAAGGTCAGCCAATCTAACAGTGATCTCATCTCACAATCCTCACACTTGCTCCATATGTGGCCTCCTTTGTAAATCACTAGCGGGTCTTAAATGCCACTTAAGATTATCGCACAAAATTTCATAACTGAATCAATAAGCTGTCAGATCTTCAAACGTCGAATCCGACGGCAGAGTCCATTATATATATATATATATATATATATATATATATATATATATATATATATATATATATGAGTTGGATTCTTCCGTCGAATTCGACGTCTGAAATCAAGCATCTCAATTCCTAGTAACCGTCAGCCCAGAGACCAGCACATATGATTTGATTATAGTGGTGAAGGCTTTGTGCAGAACCTTTCTTTTCTTCTCTTCCTCCTTTTTCCTTTTTCTTTTTAACATTCTCCTCCCTTCCTATTACACCCAACGTCGTACGTTTGTTCATTTATTTTTGAAAATAATGATATAGCATTCATTATTTAAAATAATAAAGCGTTAAGAGGTCATTTGATAAAAATCTCCTGAGGGTACCGTAAGGTTGAAACCAAGGTAGCGAATTCAACTAACCTCCTGATATTTAAAGTGTGTATATAATGTAGAGACAAAGAAAATAACATCCAGTAAGAAATGAATATAGTGATAGATTCACAGACATAAAAAAATTGCTTTGATCTTTTTGAGTTTTCTAAATTCACCATAGGTTTCGACCGTTCCCTCGCTCTTTTATTTATTTGGTTCTCATTGGTTCATAGTGATAAAAATGACTGCAGTTTATATGCTTTAGAAATTTCATTACAGTATGTCATTATGTCAGTAGATTTATGTTCTTAAAAAGAATCCTTCCAAACTGTCTTTTAAGTAGAATTTCATACTTCATTATCGAGTCGTATAAATCTAACAGACTCAATGAACTCTCGGACTAATTCATGAAAGAGAGTCTTGTAAAAACCAGTTTTTCATTGGCGTCTTTAATGTATGCGACATTTTTTTGTTAATACGCAGTTCATTAAATTTCTTTTGACTTGTAATCTCCTACTCTTTGTCGGCCGCCAAAAAAAAAAAAAAAAAAAAAAGAAGCAAATTCACAGAAGTAATTTGTCTATAAATTGGTCATTAACTTAAGGGTTATTTATTTATTTTTTGTAAACCAAATTTGGTGAAAAGTTGCCGAGTACACGGCTTTCGAAAAGACTAAAACAGCAGGAAACAGTTGCCCAATATTTATAGATATTAGGAACTCTTCCTAAACTGGAAGTACTAAGGATTATGTCAGCTCTCCTATCAAAGAGTATGGTGATTGCCAGTATCATGATGATGGCCAAAAACGACAACAGAACGAACAAGAGGATAAATGTTGGATCAAGCTGTTGTAAAATGAGCAGAGCATAACGAGGAAATATAATCCCATTAAAATTGCAAGAGACAAATGAAAGTAATTAAAGAGAAAATTATATGCGCACTGTTACGCAGAGGACATCTAATGAGAGAAACTAGATATTATTTAATAGCAATACATGTATATCAGAACAAGTTATATCATAGTCATAATAAATGCCCCCTTTGCGAAGACAAGGATAAAACTGCCAGTCAAAATAAATAAAATATGAGTTACTGCAGCAAGTTAAGAATAAAAAAAAAATAGAAGTTATCGGATAGGAACGGTGACTCACCGGGAAGTGTGCAAAATAATGTGATTTGAAAATGTAGAGCATTGTTGACGGACAAATTAGAAACCGTCTTAGAGAATAAAATATTAGGTTTCTGTTTTTTGTATTGAAATTCTGATTATCCGATTCTGATTGTTTGGTTTTGTTTAATTTTATTTTACGGCATATCAACACCTCAATGGGTCATTTAATGCCGACAAGATTTTTATTGCCGGTAATATATTAATTTCAAAAATGTATTGCTGGTAATAATTTTTTCTTCAAACTTTCATAGTTTTTTACCCCAGTTTGGGGATTAGCTATTTGACCATAGCTAGGACCCTAACAGGTGCTACCACCCCGGGTCAGAGTGGACCTAGGAACACCAACAATTAAGAGGTGGTTCCACGCTCCTCAAAACCTCTTGGTCAGAGGCCTTTGCTATTGGATGTAGTTTATCATCTTACCCAGGAGGGCCGATTCTGATGAATAACCAGAAAACGCCACTATAAGCTCCAGGAAAAAAAAACAAAACAACATAATTTAAAACTGAACGACAAAAATAAAAAATATAAATATATATCTGGATAATAGCAAAGAAAAAATGCGTATTATGAAGACAATGTGTGTACACATCATTACTGACAAGCTTGCAACAGTTCGGGAAATGCCTTCCAAAAAGATTGGAGGACCTGAAAAACTTAGAATGGAAACTAAACAGACACCATGATTAGAAATAAGTAGCTATAATAGAATGACATGTAAAAAAGAAATCAAAAGCAGATTAATACTAGACAACTATAAGGAGTAACAGTTTCTCTCCGAATTTCTAGGGTGAGGAGGTATCATTATTCACGCTATTTACGATTTGGACTAATGCCTTCATATTTGTTGTTGTTATCCCAACGTTTCGGCCTTTGTGCTTTCCGGCCTTCTTCATGTTCCTGTTGATCGAATTAATCTTCATAGAAATTCGAACTGAATCCGAGTTTTCGCATTCTGCTATTCATTTCACGGGATATCTCGTCTTGTCCTGCTCAATTATTGCTCATTCTATTTTCTCTAAGTCTGCACCACCCGGCCAAAGCATTGAACTCGCATTTACTATACCACCAGCGCTTTATCCCACCAGGCTACCATTATCAGTGTGTGAAGTTTAAACGGGTCGTCTCTGCCGGTGTAGATTTTTCGCGCACGGTATACAGACCCTTATTTATTGATGACGAAAATTCTTAGCCGATGGTAGCAACTATGTTGAAACCACTTTTATACAATGGTGCTGTTGTATTTTCTATAGATTTTTTTAAATTTCCGTGTAAATAAATGTCATTTCTTCCAAAGGGCTCCTCGTGTATTTCTCTGTGTAGGTATTTTTCTTGTTTGACACTTAACAGGACTTATTGATTTGGTTTGATTTGTTTTACGGCACATCAAGCATAATTGGTTATTGTTGGGGCGCACCCACCTTCTAACTAGTAATGGACTGGTCCCTCTTATATAAGTCAGCTCTGGAGAGAGAGTGACAGAGCGTCAGAAGTCCAGATAAGCTTACCCGGTACATACCGTTGGACTATAGACTTTGGATATTGTTTCGTACTAACCAACCTTCGTTCTACTAATCACTCTATTGTTAATTGCTTTTATGAATATACCAGTATTTTCCTCTACAACTGTGTTTGTCTTGATTCATACACCGACACGCGGGAAACTCACAACATCTCAACAGTTATTTAATGCCGGCAATTTTTATTTCTGGTAATAATTTCCTTAAAAAATGTCATTTTTTTTTTTTTAAATGTACTGCTGATAATAATTTTTACAAAGTATTTCTGGTATTAAAACCTATTTTTACACTTTCATAGAGTTTTGACCCCAGGTTGGAGGTTAACTATTTGCCCATAGCTGGGACCCTAACAGGTGCTACCACTATGGGTTAGAGTGAACCTGGGAACACAAGAAGTGGTTCCACGCTCCTCAAAGTCTCCTGATCAGAGGCCTTGCTGTTGGATGTAGTTGATCGTCATACCCAGGACGCACAGGGCATATTGAGAGACTAACAGCGAGTAACCTACCGAGGGAGCTTGTGCAGATGCATGGTAGAACAGGGAGTGGAAGTGATAAAGCTTACTAAGAGCTACAATGAATAGGAAGTTGCGGAGAGCCATGATCTTTCAAGTTTTGAATGCAAACGGTATAAAGAAGATGAATTGTATTGGCCTACATTTTATCTTTTTACAGCTCAAGCTTTCTTTTACGTAGATACCTCATCATGGTGTAATGGTTAACAAGTTGGATTTGTAGATCATTAGAAGTAAGGTCGCTCATCACCGAGTATCCCGTACCTGCGATCACGTGCCAAAACTAAGTAGATAACAGTTGAAGATTTTCAAAGAGAGCTTGAGAAATTTTTTACCCTTGGCTCATGTATACTTGAGTCCCCACTCGACTTGTGTCACATTTGGCACATAGTTGACGCAAGAATAAATGCATAAACCCGTATTTCTATGAGTTTGTAATTATTAAGTTAAATCCCAGGATGAGGCGTCCCATTTCAGGCTATAATTGTCCATCGAGAGAGGGCTAGAGTTATTGCCTTGCCACTGAGGTGCCCCCAAAGGAGAAAGGACTGGATTATTTTTAGCCGCTGTACTCGTGTACGTTAGTCCTGGTTATGACAATAAACTACATCCGGCAGCAAGGCCTCTGATCAGGAGATTGGAAGTTTTGAGGAGCATGGAACCACTTCTTAACTCCTGTTATTCCCAGGTTCACCCCATATGTGAGCAAACAAGTGAGCAAATAGTGAGCCACCAAACAAAGACAAAACACTATGAAAGTATAAAAAAATATATTTTTATAATAAAAATACCAGCAATACATTCATCTATAAAAAATGACCAACAGCTCATTTTTTATAGTAAAATTACCAACAATAAGTTTTTAAAGCAAAATGACCAGCAATAAATTTTACAGTAGAATTACCAATAATAAATTTTATAGCAAAATGACCAACGATACAATTTATCTCAAGTTGAAGGCATACAATTGCATTCAAAATATTTAGATTTCGACATTAAATAACCTGTAGAGGTTGATATGACGCTAAACGAAATCAACCAACCAAATCGTGTACGCGTGATATTTCCTCTTTAAAATCGGCCTTGTGCCACATTCCGTTCGAGTTGGCTCAGGGATAAATCGCCTTAAACCCACATTTTATATGGGTTTACTATATTATTAACTTCAATCCTCTTGGACAATGTAAGCTTTGTTCAATTCCTAGCACCTCGGGCGTTCCCAAAAGAGACATGCCGTGGTGAGTGAATAATTTGTAACCTCTGCTTCTAAATACGTTGGGTTTCCCGCTTAAAACTATGCCATATTCTGTTTGAATAGACCCACAGATAATTCCTATAAAATCGCACTTATTTGATGTTGCAATTTGAACTAATTTTCAGCGTTAAACACACACACACACACACACACACACACACACGCACAATAGAAACTTTCAGGTTTATTAAAGCTCTATGTCCAACTGTTACTTTAACGTCAATGACAATTAGTATAAACTTTTCAAAAGAAAGTGTCTCACTAATTGAAACTTGTACGTCTTTAGAGTTATAAAGGTGGGGGAGGCTTGAGTTAACTCAAGACTATTTGTAGCCATCTTTTGGTAAGACTATAACGAAATAACTGCAGAAGACATAGGCGAGAATGGATTCCTACATTTGCTGAGACTTTTAATGTGAAAGTGGTATCAACAACCTTGTCCAGAATCTGAACTTGGTTTACCAATTCCGTTTTCTGAATTGCTGTTCGTTGCGTAAACTTGCATCTCCAAGTGTACATCCATGAATCATTTTACGTTTCTCAGCTAACGCGAATCGTTCTTGTAACGTTACAGACAGGTCATATATTTTGGTTGGACATTGTAATGAAGTTACAGTAACGTTACAATCAACTATTTTCGCTGACCACCAAACTGATCGCTCATCCCCAACATAGTTACGTTATGGTAGAGTTACGTAGTATTGTCAAATTCTGTACTGGCCAGTTAACATCAGAATACTTTTATTTTCACATAACAATATATATATAGAAGGTAGAACATTTATTTTCGTATTTTCTTCACCCTGTGTCGCCCTAATCCTAGGGCTCCGCAGGAGGTCTCTAGGTGCTCCGTTAGAAACATTTATATATAGGCTAATGCATTTTTCTTTAATTTCATATTTGTAATTTTACTAATTTTACTATATATGTTGTAGAGTACAAAAAACTTTTCTTCTTCCGTATGAGTTCGAATCCCTCGTCGCCAAGTTGTTGTAGAGTAGTTTCACAGTGGAGGCTTGTATTTCACTAGTCGGTCCTAAAAAGGTTCGACGTACAAAACGTTAGGAACTTGATATAATAGGTAATGACGCAGTAATCTAGTTGTGGTGGCTGATACTTTAATATCCGACTAACGGTCGTCCGACATCGACTGACTGACCAACTCCCCGACTGACTCGTTACTATTACTACTACTACTTATTATAGGTGGGAGAGTCTATTAACTATAGAATAGGTGTGATCCAGTATAACAGTATAGTATCTTGTTGGAAAATCCTTGTTTTTTTATAAAAAAAAAGGCTTCAACCTCTTATATTATTTAAAATTATAATCATCACAGGGATTGTACTTAGAGATCTCTATATGGCATGAGTGAGAAAATGCCTTCACTGATTTGTCGACAGGACCTGCACATAGAGGATTCGTGTACCTTTCAGTGACTCAGTCGACTACAGGACGCATACACGGTGTTCATATATTTACCATGCGAACTACGATAGATATATAAAAGAGATACTTGTGGGTGATATGTTGGCCCACAAACAGATATTGAATGACGAAAGATTACAACAAAAAACGAAGACTTGAGTAAAAAAAAATTCATATTGCCAAATTTATTTTAGTTAAAGATGATAATAATAACGACTGGCTGGAAGTGTTGTTGGTTGGAGCCGTGGACCGCCTGTCTGCTGCTGGAACAGATACTATGCTTTGATCCCATGCATCTTGGGCCAGATTCGTTTTTTTTTATTTTTATTTTTTTGTCGAGTTTGGGGGCCTTTTTATATCCGGAATCAGTTTTACAACAGTCGCTGGTCTTGGTAGGGGAAGTTGCTTCTTCTTCCGGCTTTTTTTTTTTTTAAATATGTAGCAATGCCGACAGGATAAGACAGTGGTATTTATTTTTTATGCAGGGTTTCCTTGAGACATGAAAGCTATTTCAAGAGTTCCACGCTGATTTAGATGACGAATGCACATCCTGGCGTCTCCCTGGAATTTATTTTCCATTTTCCGTTAATGTAATGTCACAAGGCAACGTATTTACAACGTTACGAAATAAGCTTCCGTGGACTCAATAATAATAAGAATAATAAATCTTTATGTAACGTTTTATCAGTGTTAGCCGGATTATTATTTGATAACACTTTCTAAAAGTAACTTCTACAATAATCAATAGAGAATAAAATAAATTCAAATTCTTAAGATGGTTAATAGACAGGTCTTTAGATTACCTTGATCATATAAAAAATGCTTAACTCTTTATATTGTTAACCTAAGAAAGACTTTGAGCTGAAATTGACAACAACAAATATGATATTTCTGAAGGTCGCTACTCTCGAAACAAGAGACATGATTGTTCCAAAGTGAAACAAAATGTCTTTTTTTATTTACAGTGTTGATTTACAATGACAAGATGATTGCAATAGAGGTCAGTTTGAGAATTAACTGCCAGTATATCATCTGAAAACTTGAGAAACTTAGTTACTAGCAAACATACCCGGCATTGCGCAGGTCATGCCCCTTTCCTTTGTTCTGTCGCGTTACGATGTCATTCCTTTGTCTGAGAGATTTCCGTATATCATAAGATACTAGTAGCAATGAAAGTAATTTGATAAGTTTAAACCTTCAGACAGTTTATTTCATAAGCGGCATGTTCTAATATTATAATTTCTAATATTTGTTATATTTCCAAAACACTCGATTAAAAATGCCAACATTTTCTCTTTCCCTTTATTCTCTAATGTGATGAAAATTCTCAGCTCGTTGCTATTTTCAGAAGAAAAAAAAAACACCTTTATAATCACAACATATACCCGGATATAAGAGAGTTGTCGGGACCGGAGAAGAAGTCTCTTATATCCGGGTTTCTCTTATATCAGGGTTTCTTTTATATCCGGGTTCGGTCTATTTTATATACATTAACACAGGCTCTAATTTGGGACCAGAGAAAATCTCTCTTATATCCGGGTTTCTCTTATATCCGGGTCTCACTGTACCTCCTTAACAGACTCACGACTCTCATAAAATAAAATAAAAATGTAACCAATTGGCAATCTTGGACCTCCATGCTCGTAAAATAACTGTGTCAAAAGGACGGTTTTTCCATTGATACTGCTATTAGTTTAACTACCTTCACGCCTCCATAATGTTTACATATATTTACTCGGGAGATTTGCTAAGAATAGAGTTTGTAATATTATCTCAGTAATGTTTATGACGCATCTAATCTAATTAGACTTTTAAATATTTTCTTCTAGTGGGAAAGAGTTCGTAATGAAATTCGATAAGTCCAATAAATCGTATTTAATTATTAGAACCTACTACTTAATCTTTAAGTTAAATCTGACAGTGTAGAATTTCTGGCAAACTGGATCTTCGTTCCCACAAGAAAGAGGAGCATCAAAAGCAAGGTTTTCCCCTTGACACCACTATTATTTTAACTACCTTCACTCTTCAGCAATGTTTATTGTTTTAAAAACGATGATTAAAATTGTGTAACCCCCACTGGTCGATCTTGTTCAACGGTATCAGCCAATAATGTCACCCCACGAGCAATCACCGTCAACGGCCACCAATAAAGTAACCCTATGCCCCGTGTTGGTTTTCAAGTTCCATCAGACCACCGTGTTTACCATCTAACTGACTCCTCACTCGTTAATGTGGGGTTCGTTTGTCGCTGGCATCGTGAATGTATGCATGGTTCAACTCGACTTAGCTGATTTTTGTCTGTTCATGACCAATCACTCCTCTGCCACGTTATGTTTTTTGATATCAAAGAGTGAGAAAATCGCTGATGAAACAGACTGAAGTAAAGGCGATTCGACAGCTGGGAGCTTCACAAAAAGAATCCTTTAGAATAAAGAATTAACTATGGTTAAAAATGTAACAATGATTTGGTTTATATATGATTTGTTGTATACAGCAGTTTTTACCACGCCCACTTGTAGTTATGATCAAATGACACTGGGACTCCCCTTGGAGTCTGCAGCTTGTTTTAGTAGTAACTTAAATGTCTAAGTTCTGGTCTTCAGGGCCAACACAAGGTTTTGGTCAGGAAGTCTCACGAACGACATAGATCCAGTAGCAGTAATGTGGGTACTCTACAAGTTGTCCAAATCTCCAGCTAATATTGAGTCCTGCGTCCGGCAGCGGTGGAGTTTACTAGGCTCTGGGTTCGGTTGCTTTCCACTCTTAGCATTAACCTTTTTCTAAAATTCCACATTCTCAAAATATATTTATTCAAGTGGTTTTCCAAATTTTGGGGTTGTTCATCCCTCTTTTCAGAGTGATCAGAGGAATCAAGCTTTCTCTTAAATCTAACTCCCTTCACGTCTCCTTTCGCACCATCGCTCCATATAGGCGGTGCTAATCTCCCACTTTCTCAGCATCTAACATCAGCCTACTCTAAGGGCTGGCACACTGTCTTTGTAACAAATTCAACTTCCAGATGTCGTAGGCGAAAACAAAAAGAATTTTCAGTAATTAATCTTTCTTTATTAGCTTGTCCCATGCTGTGATTTCTCGATCGACCAGACCACTCAGGAACTGTCATGGGTGGGAAAGAAAAGGAAATAAATCATTCCCAATACTTTTAGTGATAAAAATAAAAGTTTATCTTTCCTCTATGTTTTAACGATAAACAAGACCACACAGACTTTTCTCCCATGGTCACTTTAAAATAGTAATAAGTTTTTCTTTATTACTTGTATCAAAAGGAATCTAAATTAATGTTTAGATATAAAATTTTTCTGGATGAACGAGCCAGGATGGTCCCTATCTCCGTGGGAACACTTCTCTTCTGGGTGGCCGATTCAAACCAAATGTTTCTTTTTCCTGGCTTTTTCGTTCAGAGCGATCTTTATATATTATTTCGGTGACCACCCGGATTTCTTGATCGACAACATATGTTTTTTTTTTCTATTTGACATCTTCGCGGATGCATTAATGGTCTCTTTCTCACTGGGAGGAAGTGGGGAAGGACATATAGTCTTAGTTTTGCTCAATCTTACTGAATTCTGTCTAGTTAAATTTGGGTTCGATTCTCCTAGGAATTATTTTAAAACTTGACATTTCAAAGCATTTTGTTTTTAATATTCATCTCAATTTTCAATCCATCTTCCTGTGAATTTCAACAATTATCATCCAGTTAGTAGACTCTTTCCTCTTCCTTCTTTCTCGTTTTTGTTTGATCAATCCCTGAAGATCCCAGTGTCCCAATTGTAATACAACCTAAGTATAAGATGAAAGTGAATTCATATATTTTTTGTTCTTGTTCTGACGAAAAGAAAACAAAAAACGAGTGACATAATAAGGTTGTGTAAATGGATGTCAGATCAGGGAGTTGGAAGAAGAGTAAAAACTAACATTGCTAATAGCTACAAAGAATAGGAAGCTCTGGAGAGCCATTGGAACGCTGCATATAAAAGTAGAAATGTGACCCTTTTTAGATTGACAACTTCTCGTATCTTTTCACGCTTTTTCGGAAACTCTACTTTCATACTGCACTTCTGGGTTTGGTTTGGTTTATTTTGTTTAACGGCATATCAACCTCAATGGCTTATTTAATGCTGACAACATTTTTAGGGTAGATTCGTATGAATAGACTATGTATTCTTTGGTTTAGATTGATTTGGTTTATTTTGTTTTATGGCACATCAACCTCAATGGGTTATTTAATGCCGACATTTTTTTTTATTTTTGGTAATATTTTTTTTTTTTAAAATCTGTTTCTGGTATTATTTTTTCTTTAAAATTGTATTGCTGTTAATAATTTTTTCAAAAAGTATTGCTGGTAATAATTAACTATTTGCCCATATCTGGGACCCTAACAGGTGCTACCACCCCGGATCAGAGTGGACCTGGGAACTCCAGCAATTAAGAGGTGGTTCCACGCTCCTCAAAACCTGCTGATCAGAGACCTTGCTGCTGGACGTAGTTTATCGTCTTACCCAGGGCGCGGATGTAGTTTAACGTCTTACCCAGAACGCCTGCACTTCTGGGGGTTGTGATTCTGGTTCTTCACCAGATTATACCAAACTAAATAAATATTTTTGAGACAGCTTGTCAGTTACATCGCTGAGAATTCCACTCCAGTGTTAATGCTTAGTTCCAGAGCTCTGGTTAAAAGTCGACATTTCGTATACTGATTTTCAAGACAGGAAGATTAGCTTTCCTTTGGAACATTAGCATAACAATATCTATCTAATCCTCATAATATATTATACTATGCTGAGTAAATATCTCTAGAGCTCCTTGGATTAATTATAGTATTCCTTAAAAAAAAAGCTTTACCTTTTGCTTTTATAAAGTAAATTAAACATACTTATCCATCTATAGTACAACCATAAGAATTCTTTTTATTAAAAAGTTAATTTAACGTAATAGGATTTGATAATTTCTATTAGAACATTAGGTAATTAAACCAGATATTATTAGATATTTATTTGCAAATTCTACAAGATTCAAAGTTCGTAATAATAAATAAGTGCACTTTAAAAGATTTGTATTTAAAATCACTATTTGGTGTGGACGCCTTTCTTTTTTTATTGCTGCTTGTAATTTTAATGAGAATGACCTTATTAGATCTGCTCATATACTAGTTTTGCCATATAGTAGTCGTTACATTTTTACATAAACATTTCATACAGTAAATATAAAGATAGTAAATCAATAAGGGGTCTTAATCTAACGCAGTAGTTAAGAGTTATTCACAAAGATCAATTCCAACTGGGTGTCCCAAGCCTACCTTTGTACTCGAAGTTTTGCCTAGTTAATAGTTATTATTACAAAAATATCAACCTATTTATACTAACTTTTAGAATTCGTTCATAATATTTTGAAAATTATTCTCCTCCATGCTGTTTTCATTCAGAATATCTCTACAATATCCTGTTCTTTGTAGCTCTTTGTAAAGTTTGTTTAGAGCAATATCCCCCAATTCCCGTTCTGATATTTACACGATCTCATTAGGTTGGTTATGCGTCGCTTTACTCTGTCCCTTTAACCTTCACTATGTTCTGTGAATGTTAAATTTTCCGAGCCCTTTGTTCTCATTGTACCCGAGAAATTGCCATATGCATATGAACGTTTCTCAGACTTTTGTACAAGGTAAATATATTTATCCTTGAGATAAGATACCAACCTTTTAAAAAAAATATATATATTTCTAATTTTTTTCTAGTAGATGATCAAAATGTATTGTTTAAAATGCCATGTTCATTCAGGGCATAAGGCATGATGGCTCTCGACAGATTCCTTTTCATTACTACCTGTAAATTGCAATGGCTTCTAGGGAAAGATAGTAGTGATCTAATATATTTTCCAGTTTTTAATTTAGTTTTCCTAGATTAGCAGCCGCAGAAGGTGAGAGACCTTTTTTCTCTGCTATTTAATCCATAGACAAAGGAGAGAAGATAGCTTCCTGCATTCTCTGAATTTCTTCATTTACTCTTTTAAAATGCCATGTCCTTTCAGGACATAGACGATCATAGCTCTCCACAGATTCCGTTTTTAATTATTTGTTTATTATCTTGGGAAATATAAGAGAGTAGTTTCCCGTTGCTTTCTTCACAATTTTGAATTCAAAGCTCTATTTTTCTATTAGACTGGCTGCCATCCATGGCTAGAGAGCTAGATCTACATGCTATTTAACCCTTAGATGGCGGGAGAAAAGACGGATTCATACCTTTCGATAAATATAACAGGCTAGGCTGGAATTTGAACTCGGTCCAACGATTTCGCTTTCCACGGATGGAAATATGCTTATAAGAAATTTCCATATTCGATGACAGTTGTTTAATGAATTCTGTTAAAATGCCATCTCCTTCCAGGATGTATGCGATTATGGTCCACGCGGTTTCCTTTTTTTATTATTTGGGAATTGTCCTGACTTCTTTGGAAAGACAGTGGTTTCCTGATGCCTTCTCCACGATTTTAAACTCCTTCCTCCTTCTTTTAGACTGCCCCACCAAGAGCCCAGTTTACTCTGCTATTTAACCCATAGCTGGCGGAGAAAAGATAGATTTATAAATTTCCCAAGATGCTTCATTTACTGTTTACCATATGCCTTCAAGAAGTAGGCTTTCGTGTCTCTCCACAGAGTCCTTTAGTTTATTACCTGTAAATTGCCATAACGACTTTGGAAAGATAGTGAGGTAGTTTCCTGTTATCTTCTCCATGTTTGTGAATTCAGACTTGTTTTTCTTCTAGGCTGGCTGCCATCCAAGCCTAAAAAGTCTAGTTTACTTTATTTAACTCCTAGCTTAAGGCCCTCCATGCGTATGACGATAAACTACGTTCAACAGCAAGGCCTCTGATCAGGAGGTTTTGAGGAGCGTGGAACCATCTCTTAATTACTAGTGTTCCCAGGTCCACCCTGACCCGGGATGGTAGCACCTGTTAGGGGGGTCCCGGCTATGGGTAACCTCCAAACTGGGGTCAAAACACTATGAAAGTGTAAAAATCGATTTTAATACCATCGATGGATTTTTGTAAAAAAATTATTACCAGTAATGAATTTTGGAAGAAAAAATATTAGCAGCAATGCATTTTTGGAACAAAAAATATTACCAGCAATAAAAAACTTGTCGGAAATAAATAGCCCATTCAGGTTGATATGCCGTAAAACAAAATAAACCAAACCAAAACCTAGCTTAAGGTGAAAAGATGGATTCATACATTTTCCAAATTAACGTAGAAGAGACCAGAATTCCGCGCCGATAAATGTCACATCAAAAATATATTAAACATATAACTAAAGTTATTAATTCGATATTTTCAGTCTATATTTCTGAGAAGAGGTATTGTAAGATTTACATTGTTCGGTCTGTTGTTCTATTCTTTATTGCCAAATTCACAACATTTCGACCGTTATACGCTAAGACCTTTATCAGGTGATATCCCTAAGGTGACATGACCCAGTGTATAAAAGCAGTGGTTGAAATAATCCAAAAAAATGACTTGACCCAATGAGTTCTCGCCATAGTAAAGTGGGGGGGGGGTTTGCAAAAACTTGGAGAGTTGAGTTACTGAAGGGAATCAACTGAAACTGAAATATCCGGAAAAGGCATTAGGTCAGCCATTTCTTGTAAGATAAACAAATTGGATATATCAGAATGGCATGTGAAATTAGAAAAATCTAACCCCGTGGACTAAATAAACGGCTCGGTTCGAAATTTCAGCGTATATCTTCTGAAGAAGGCCGGAGCGTACAACGGCCGATATAAATAGTGTAAATATATATCTACATGTCGTTAGATATGACGTGCTTTAGACCTACTTGGCCACGAAGGTCGTCATCGATTAAGCAAGACCGAATCATTTTTTTAAGTACAATCCTTCTCGTCACAGATTTTCGTATTCATATATACTCAGTTTCGTATCCAAACGTAAACAAAGCAATTTCTAAAGATTTTTTTTTAATTTATTAATCCGTCAAATTTGTATCACTTCTATGTTTTAGTGGATACCCATATTTGAGTAGACGCTCCGTTTATTTTAAACTATGTTTATTTTCGTCTACCGGCCTGAATATTTGAGAAATCTTATTAAAGAAAAATATGCTTTCCTCCGCTTTAATAAGTCAAATCTTGGACTGTCAAAAGATAAAATAACGAGCGTGGCAAAATATTTTTGTGCTTCTGCTATACCCAATTTGTCTAACTTGCAAGAAATGGCTGACCTAATAGTTTTTCTTAACCGTCAAGGCTACCTTCGTTTAAAAAGCAAGCACTTGGCGTATTGTTAATGAGAGAAGACATCACTTGACATGGCATATGCTATGTCTCTTTTATCGGGACGGATTCGTCCTAGAACATTTTTACAAACGAATGACAATGTCACGAGGTACCTTGTCTCGTATAATGTTTAGCACATTAGCCTAGAAGGCTATTACAAATGTAGTGGCTTCAAACTTCACGATGCCTTGCGCAAGACGGAACCCCGAGATTAGCAAGATCATTACGCAAATCATTATGCAGATCATTCCACCAGTGAATTTTCGCATCGTATTATTTTTTAATCTGGATTTTCGTGATGAAGAATTGTACTGATTTATTCGAACTAGTGATTTCAAGTTGGTTCCTATTATCACGTTTCGGCTGTTGTATCCTAAAGCCTTCTTCAGATGTCTGTCGTATTTAGTAACCACATTCTTACTAATTTGAATTTAACACTTTATTCAATTAACGAGGAAAGAGTGTCCTCATCTCATTCTCCTTCTTCCTGATTAATTCATCCGTGCGATGCCTCTATCATTTTTTTTCTACTGAACTAGAATATATGAATCCTACTGCTTGACAAAGCACAATACATACAATTAAACCATTAAGCAGATACGCGTGTTGTAGAAGAGCGGTTATCGGCGCAGATGCATAATCGCCGGTCGAGTTCGTTGTGTTCGCACTATTACCCTCAGGAAAGGCATGAATCTATTTATTTTCTCAATAGCTATAATTTAACCAGCAGAGTTTTAAGTTCTCTATCCTTGGTTGGCAATTAGTCTAGAAGGAGGACGACTCTGATTTCAAAACCGGTTCAGGGTGAGGCTGGTGATACCACCATGTAAAAACCTACCTACTCCGAAAACCCTGGTGTAGCTGTGACACTATTCTTCACAGGATATCGTCATGGAACTGAGGAGAAGGAGGATGCTATCCATTAGAGCATTGTCACTGCAGGAGATAATCAAAGTGGGAGTGATTCATGTTTCTATGCTTGGCTTACTGAGGAGGTTAGCAGAATCTTGCATTTGCGCTGATATTCTTTTAACTGCCTTACCTTTATGTACCTTGTACGGCATTTATCTTATTTGATGTCATATAAGGCGCTCTTTTTACTAAAAATATCTTTAAAATTCTCTTGCGTCTTATATGCCATATGTAGGTTTAAAATTCGCGATAGCCAGCCGAAATTAGCTACCTGGCAACTCCTATTAGCTTAGACTTTAGAGTAACTTTCATATGCTTATTGTCATTATTTAAAGGGCTATTATGCAGATTAAAAGTGTTATCATTGCTAATATTAATTATATTAATTTCATCGCGTTTAATATTGGTACTTTGTTTCACTAAAATTTTATGTAATACAAGTTGTATATTTGTAAAATATATTTGTTTCGTTAATATTTTTCTTGCGATAACTTCCGGTTGCATTGGTATAAATACAATCAGAATTTTTATATCCTAATTATTCCAATAAGACGTTTATAAGACGCAGGTTGTAAAGATCCTATAAAAGGATATAATAAAGTTTTTATAGGCTCGTGTTTTTTTTTCTATTATTTTTCATTTAATTGTATTTATCGAAAAAGGCATGTTTTCTGTTTCGAAATATTCATATATTTCTTTTGGTAACTTGACAGTAAAATGCGAAATATTAATCTGCGCAAACGGAGACAACGTACTTCGTCCGATTTTGCATTCATAATCATTTTAACGTTTTCCTTTGTCCCTCCTGTCCTATGAGTGTCAATTTCTCCAAGCCCTTTGTTCTCAGTAGACATCTCACAAACTTTCTCTGTTTCTAATAATGATAATCACAAGTGGCCCCAAAACTCCGTTGTTCAAACTTGCTTCCATTGGTATTCTCGCTATCCTTCTGTAGAACCATATTTCTGTTGCCGTAAGTCTCCTCTTCTGCTGCGAGGAAATTGTCGAGCATTCACTGCCATATCGGAGGGTTACATCGTAGTTCGGGACGTCAATAACATTGTGCACTCTGTCAGATCTTATTGGGAAAATCAATGTTTTCATTAAAAAGTAGCCCATCGATGAGTAAAATGTTTCTATCTATCTATCTATCTATCTATCTATCTATCTATCTATCTATCTATGTGACTTTAAGCTTATAGTAACTATCCTTTTTAAAAATAGCTTACGGCCATAATACTTTGGAACACCGTTTGCTATCTAGTTGTTAAATTCTCAAAGATCACTTTCCTCATTGTCTCACATAAATTTCAACAGGCTTCAAATGTGCTTTTTGTTTCCATTTTTCTTAAAACTTCCTTGTTACTCACATGTTCAGTCTCTGGTATTCTCAGCATCTTTCTGTAAAACCATATTTCTAGTGCCTTAAGTCTCCTTTTCATCTGTGAGGAAATTGTCGAGCATTCACTGCCATATCGGAGGGTTACATCGTAGTTCGGGACGTCAATAACATTGTGCATCCTGTCAGATCTTATTATCGAAATAAATGTTTTCATTATAAAACTCGAATCATAAAACCCATCGATGTTGGTAAAAAGTTTTAAGATATATATCATATGACTTTAAGTTTATAATATCTATCCTCGTTAAAAATAGCTTATGCCCGTATCTCGTTGGAACACCGGTTTCCGTACCATCACCGAAGTTAAGCAAAGTCGATCCTGGTCATGGGTGACCGCTTAGGAATATCAGATGCTGTAAGCTTAGATCTGTGGATGGTGAAATGGATAAAGAATTTGAATTGTTAATCAGAGAGTTCCATATAGAAGGATTGATATTACATAGCAATTCAGATCTTTTACATAGCAATTCAAATCTTTTCTTTGCTTCTAACGAAATATTTGTGTGTCTTAATACTTTGTTTACCATTTGGAAGGCACATTTGGCTATTACAATACGCCTTCGGATGTCAGTGCCAAATTTTCTAACTGTGCTCACATCCATTGTTTACTTTCCGTAAACATTCAGTCTGTTCAAATACTTTCAATGTAGTTTAATATCTGTACTTGAATTTTAAGCGCTCATCATCCGCCGTTATTGAGGTTAGATTTCAGGGAAGTCAATATCATGGTGTAAAATCATATTTTTAGTTTATCTTTGCTTTCTGAGCTCAGATTGATTTTTGGCAAAAGACAGCGTCGTTTCATTATTTAATTCATGTGATCGCTCTCTTCTTGATTGCGAGGATAACGTTCTCTGCACCATAACAACGCATCTGCTGCCACTGCCCGCCCCCAAAACTAGAAAGCCTTTTAAAATATCATTTACGCTGCTCGTTAACCACATATCGTTTTTGTATATTTGTCATAGATATTTATATTTTCGATAATTTTCACGAATCACATTATATATTTTCCTCTTCCAAAAGAAACCTAACTTGTCCTTATGTGTGTCTTAACAATCATTAATTCGTAATAGGAGACAGGAGAAAGCATAAGGAAGTCTTACAAGCTTAAAAACACATTTTTGTTATTAATGAAAAACGACCGAATTTCTAAAAGCACATATATATGTAAAATGAGATAGATTGTATCAGATGCTACTGTTTTGCGAGACAGGTCTGAGTTGTGAATATATATAATATGATACTTTAAGATACGATTCGTGATCAGATATGATCGACTGAGAAAAATCGTCGAAGATTGTATGTTTATAAACAGTAATTCGGACTTTGCTAACCAGATGCTTCTATGTAGTTGAATGGTAAAGCACGTCAGGTTAAATGAAATTGTCTAGCAGTAATATTTGTTTACACTTTGACGCCGAAACAGTAAAATCTTTTTGACATTAAAATCTATCTAGCAGTAATAACATGTGAATACACAAACTCACGTTTAAATCTCTGTACCGGTAACAATATAAACGCTGTACTCATTATTTCTTAACTTGTACCATAATTATATATATAATGATAATAATTATATATTGCCGCCCGGGAGAAGCGTGCTCGACGGAAAGAAAACAACAAGGCAACATCGGGGGAGAGCGTCTTCACATACTTTCGTTGCAATCGAAACTGTCATTCACGTGTGGGTCTGTACAGTCCTACCACACGTTGCACCGCCATCAGCTGCTGAGGAATAACTCTGAGCGCAGATCCAAGGTTTCTCGAGAGCAACGGATATGACACGCACACATACATATATATATATATATATATATATATATATATATATATATATAATGTGTGTGTGTGTGTGTATATATATATATATATAATATGTGTGTGTGTGTGTGTGTTTGTATATGTACATACGCACATGGTGCGATGAATAAATTATCGTCTAAATTAGATGAAAATAACACCATCCCATTTTAACAGATATATTTAACAAAATTGCACAAAAATATCTTGATATAATAAAGAGTAATCGCCATTCGGCCACCAGACGACTTCGGAATCTCCTGCATCTCTTCGGGATTGTTTCCTTGTTTAAGTTAGTAAATGATGCCATAATTCTTGCCTTCATTTCATCTTTGGCGTTACAAGGAGTTTTGTTGATCCCTCGCTCAAATGTGGCCCACACATAATAATCAAATTGGTTGCAGATGGGGAGTTAGGTGGCCAGATGTAAGAGGTGATGTTGTCGGAGAAATTGTCTGACAGCTTTGACTGGGTATTCTTGCTTGCGTGACATGGTGCAGAGTCCTGTTGCCAGATATAGGGTATTCCAGCAGCCATCTTCTTGACCCAGGGCAGCAATACTTCCGCAAGGCATTTGATGTAAACCTCTGTGTTGAGAATGAGGTCCTGTAGGAAGATAAATGGAGGAATAACTTCGCCATTACTAGTGATCACTTCAAACATCATGATACTGAGTGGATATATTATTCAACTCTTTCCGGATCCTCTGCACTGTTCTCAGATTAATACTTAGACACTGAAATGTTCGTATTGGGGGTTCTGGTGCGAATGCCAAGCAGTACAGTATGTCGTTTGCAAATTTCTGGCGGCGTAAATTGTGTCATATTGCTCTTATTCTCACAAATGATGCCCAACTGACCCTACTATACTGCGCAATCAACAAAATCCAAAACGAACAATGCGCATGCGCGAAATTAAAAATATAAAATGGTGATAATTTATCAGTTTATAACTATATATTAACTTTAAAAATTAGGTTGTTAGTTGAATACGCGACCTTGGTTTCGACCTCGTGGCCTCATCAAGCGATTTCTATCAACTGATCGCCCAACGCTTTAAAAAAAAAAAAAACAAGCAAAAAACACAAAGAACGCTACATTATTATTTTTCAAAAATAAATTAACAAACGCACTACTGTCAAACGCATAACGTTGAATGTAATAGAAAGGAGGGGGTATTTAGAAGGAAAAAGAAGAAAATAAGAGAAAAGCAGCGAGTGTATTGTAAATGTATACAAAAAAGAAGTAGAAAAGTATATGTAAGGAAGGGTGGGGGAGGGAAAGCAAACGTATTTTCAATATAACAGTGTGGTTTTAAAAATACATTTTTTTTATCCGGCCTCATATTCAATTAATAATTTTTTTTTTTTTATATAAAATGCAAGGACTTAAGATTTCATATTTCTGGTTTATAGTCACTATTAAACTTAGTGGGTTTGAGAGCTTTTTCATTGTAGCGTGTTTTTCCAGAAACTCTCTTTAACCACCATAGAATACTATATATCCTTTCGTATTCTACTAGTAAGAAGGAAGTACCACTCGAACAACTTCTCACGAACCGACTCCCTAGAGGATGCTTTCTTTGGTTAGCCGTTATCTTTCGCACATATACCCATAAACTGCGCTTCACACGTCCTACCGCTTATACAACAACTTCTTTCAGTAACCCTCTACCTTGAGTGGCCCTTGGACGTTAAATAGAATGGTCTTTAGTAATGTGTTTGTGTGTGCTGTTCTGGCTAAAGACCGAAGAACGTGCTTTAATTAAGATTTTTTTCTAATTCTTCTTGTGAATGGGACAATTTTTCTGTTAAAAGTTGTCCAATGTCTTCTCAGCGCTTTCGGCTTTCATAAGCCATTGTCAATGGCTGTGCATTGTGTTTACTTTGATTATCTTCGACTGTTGTATCTTTATACGCCAGTAGTTGTTATGTTAACACCCAGTGACGCGTGAAGACGCGACATTGGAAAAAAACAAAAAACAAACTGATATGCAAGTGTAAGATGATACGAGTAGCCACTCTTCACCCTGATCGCACCCCTTTCAAATCCCTGCACAGTTCACGTATCTCTAACCTAATTTCTTGACAACTAGATTATTTTTTACTGCTATTCAATAACAGATTCATCCATCCTTTTATACAAGGAAGCTGTCTTATGATATTAGTGGTAACGTCATCGATACGTAACATTCGAATGAAATACTGAATTTATCTGATTTTCACCGATTTTTAATTGTTCTGACAACAATCAGTAATTTGTGCGAAATTTCATTCCCATATATTATATAAAAATACATGCTATCTATTACATCTATGCGGATACGATAAAATAAATGTCAATTGTTCTGATGAACTGTGTTACCTAGACTTTAAGCATTTAAGCGCAGTACTAAATTTGTGGCATGGTCTCTTTATTTTACAGTTGAAATGGAACCGTATGTTCTATGCTAAGAGTTTCTTCTATAGCACTACTCGTTTATTGAACTCTCTTCCGGTTTCTTGCTTTCCAGTGAACTTTGATTTTCAAAAATTTAAAGGCAATGCCAGTCATTATTTTCTGTCTTCTTGTTTTATTACTGTTTTATTATTGTCCTCTCTTCTTAATAGTAGTTTTTCTCATACTTTCTAACACTCAGTACCACCCCCACCTTGCGTCTTAGTAGCTTTATGCCTTGCGTCTTAGTAGCTTTATTGCTTTGCTTGGGTTAAATTGATAAATAAAATGTATTTAGAATTATTTTTTAAAATTTTATTATCATTTTTGGACGTACACACCAACAGTTGATTAATTGAGTAAATTATTTACTGAAGACATTTTTTTTTAAATTATCAAAACCAAAATAAGAATAAAACTAAAAAAAAACAAGGGATAAAAGAAAGTCGTCCTTTTTCAGGCCTATATAGTCACTTTGAACTTCCAGATCCTTTCCTTAGCTGCATATATGATGTGCTTCGTTAGAGTTTCATACGTTTTTGAACTCCGAGTTTTCCTTCTCCTAGACTGGCAGCCAACTAAGGTTGAAACGCTCAGTCTCTTCTACTATTTAACCCATAATTGAGGAGGGGATAAGAAGAGGTGGATTCATACATTTCTCAAGTGTATTTGCACGCTAGTGAATTTGACGAACTCGACTGAAATTCGAACTCGGCTCTCCGAATTCTTACTTCGAGTTGCTATCCATTACACCACCCGCGCATCCGAAAATCAAAATAAAAACCAACGCGAAAGAAAAAAAAAATAAATCCACAATTTTCTATCCTTTATAGCTCTTTGTTTTTATCATTCCTCCCACTCCCTATTATGACATCCATTTACACAATCTCATTTGGTAGATTACCCCCTTCCTATTTCACTTTGCCTTTGATATATCCTGTGAGCTTCAGATTCATCGAGTTGCCTCTTCTCATTATGCGATTTAGAAATTTCACCTGTCTCTTTCCGTTTATAAGTATAAGCGTCCTTTTTTCCCCATTTTTTAAAAACTTTCTCATTGCGCACATGCTCTGTTCGGGATATTCTCAGCATCCTTCTGTAGAATCACATTTCTGTTGCCTCGAGTCTCTTTTCTGTTTCTTAATATGTTGCTTAACTTTTGGAAGCCATATTTGCTATGCAAATGCATCTCCGGATGTTTTTAAAGATAATAATGATTTGGTGGTACAAATCTTACTAATTTTCTCGCATGCTGGGAGAGAAGATGTGAATTCATACCTTTTTCAACGGTATTTGCGCTTAAGTAAATACAATGAACCCAACTTGGATTGGAACTCAGCTCCCCGATTAACAATTCGGATCCATTATCAATTACACCGCCTGCACATCAAAGCTTACAGCTTGGTATTCCTAAACAGTCACCCATCTAAGTAAGGTCCAGGCACTTCGTTGCTTAACTTTGGTAATTGTTCGGGAAGTGGTATTTCAACATAATGTGGCTTTAAGCTCAAGATTTCTCTTCATCTATGAGGAAATTGTCCAGCATTCGTTACCTTGTAGGAGGACTGGTATATAACATAGCGTTTCAGCACTCTTTTCCTTGTTTCTAATGATGTTTTCCTTTTTCATAATACTTTGTTTAAAGTTTGGAAGGCATCTTTCGCAGTTGCAATGTGCCTCCGGATTTCTGTGTCACATTTTCCGTCATTCGTTTATCTATCTGGTTTTAATTTCTGTGCTTTATTCATTTGATGTCTCTAATTTCTACCTTGCATTTTGGATTGTTTATCTGGCTGATCACCATACTTTGTCTCCTTACACTTAATGCGTAGTGCTTTCTTCTGGCTTTTCTCTTAGCACCTTAACTAAGAGTCCTTGCTATTTTCTTTGTGTCTAGCATCAATACGTCATCAATACGTCATCATCTGCTTATCTTATGTTGTTAAGATTGTGTCTGGTAGGATTTCTTGTTCTCTTAGGATGGTCTCGCTATAAATGTTGAATAAATCCTGTGAGAAGACATATCCTTGTCTTACACCCTTTTTTACTTTTGTGTACTTACTCAATTTTCCATCCGCATATTTCTGGATTATTCTAATATCTTTCCCGAATAAATGTTTTCCAAGCGGTACCCGCGTCATACCTTACCAAATTGAAACATATTATACGTCCTTCAGCATTTTTATTACTCGCTCATTCTGATATCATTCTGATCATAAATATTATATTTCTTGTTCCAGTGTATTTTAACGAAACTCCACTGTTTTTGTACTATTTCTGGTATAATTCATCTCTATTCTATATTTATTAGAATCCGGATGATAAGCTTAGTGTTGTAACCTAGGGGAGGTTATTGAATAGAATGATCACACAGAGGTTGGTAATGAACAATAATACTGAGGATAAGAACAACACATATAAGATTCCCCAACGGTACGCTGAAGAAGTAGTCAACTGCTAGAAGTGAGTCAAGGGAATTCCATAATAAATGTCCAAGTGCAGGATATCTACCAACGCCCCAAGAACGAATTTAATGTGGGGTATCCTAGCCCGTAGGCTCGGCCAAACATTCCCCGTATAAAACGGGGTCGGGTAGCTGTTTCCCGAGACAAGACTCTGCCCTTCGACATAGCGTCGTCTGAGGATCCTCTTTGCCCGGAGGCAGTGTTTGACCAGCACAGTTGGAGACGAATCTCCAATTGCAGGATATCTACTAACTGCCCCACGCAGTCAGATGTTGCATAAGGCCGAATTTAATCTGGGGTATTCAAGTCCGTAGGCTCGGAACCCCCCAAAAAAAAACCCAAAACATCCGTAGACCCCGTATAAAACCGAATCTTCAACTGCAGACAAACATACAGTATTTACTACTGTATTTATGTGAATGGGGACATAGCCATTATCGTCCATAAGTATGCTACAACACTTAGTTAGGTTTTCATTAAGCTGATTGTCCGATGGAGCTCACATTCATTTGCATCTGACTTCTTATGCAGGGCTGTGAAGATGGCTATACTATAGTTATCGGGTGGAATTTAACCTTGTTCTTGCAGAGGGCTCTTGACTAGGCCTTTATCACAATAGGTAGGGATTAGCAGATGCGATAAACAACAATAAACTAAATAAGAACTCAAAATTGATCACTGCATTTAAGTATTGCATTTAATATTTAAACTTCAACGATAATTCTTCTGGCGCCACTTAATTTAAAGAAAATTTCATGTACGTACGTCCTTACTTTCTGTACAATTATTTTTATTTCATGGGTGACTTTTGTTTGTTACAATGTAAATGGTATAGTGGACCTAGCCATGAAAGTTAGGCCCGGCGGAACCAAGGAATGTGGTTAGAGTGAGAACTTTCTATGGAAGTAGCCATAGAGCAGTGAAAGACTCGCCACATCCCACCGGTAAGAGAGAGGTTGTAGGCTGGAAAATAATTCTTCAACAAGGACCCCGAGACACTTTTAAACTCTATCAAGACTGGAAAGTGAGGACTGGGCAGCTACCGCCTAAATATAGCAACAGTATTTCATTTTCGACTTTATCTAGCTTGGTGAAATATTTTTGGGGAGTATGATAATCTAACGCAAACTACATTTACATAGATACCTCCAAAGATTCGATAAAAATGAATATACATCATGAAAAAATGCCTATAATTTCATACAAAGTTTTATCTTTGTTATTATGAAGAGTTAAGACCAAAGTATCTTATTAAATTATATATTTTGAACATTTTAGAACCTTAGAAATTTTGCTTAAAATGTCAACGGGTGGCTATAAATCAGTATGGGAAATCTGAACGTCTTTTTGCGGTGAAAAACACATGGATTTGGAAATTCTTGCAAAAACCAGATAATTGTCGGATTTGGATGAACCTTGCAGGAATTATTCACAAATAATGGAAGATATTTTAGAAACTTTATATATAGAAAGTCTTGGTAAAAATATTATCTTTTTATATCTGTTAAACCCCACTTATTTAATTTTATGAAATTTCTAGGAATTCATTTTTAAGCTATCGATAAACCTGTCAGCACCTCATTAAATCTTCCTCTCCCGTGTTAAAAAAGTGCGTTTCTGCTATATTTTAAATCAAAGGTAATATTTGTTTTTAATTCATATTAATTGAATTTTAAATCAGTTAATCTTCCTCAAAGTTTCAGAAAAGTATATTTTATTTTTGCAAGATTTTTTTTAAATAAAGAAATTATATTGTGTTGACAGACTTGTCAATATGGCCGGTTTAATGATGTAAAATGGATGTAAAAAATATCATTCCAATAAATTTAATTTCGGTTTAAAATACAGCAAAATATTTTGTTTATTGGAAATATTAAATTTATCTATTAGTTTGGAAATGAACTAAAATAGAAG
Organism: Acanthosepion pharaonis; assembly: GCA_903632075.3. Lineage (NCBI taxonomy): Eukaryota > Metazoa > Mollusca > Cephalopoda > Sepiida > Sepiidae > Acanthosepion > Acanthosepion pharaonis. The sequence continues at coordinate 1,336,526 of CAHIKZ030000177.1, forward strand.
CTTCAAGAAAGATTTTTCATGTTTAAAATGCATTTTTATACTTAGCTTTTCATGGATGTACTTACACGCTATATTTTGTTTTGGAAGCGTTTTAATGCCCTCAAATTTATTCATTATATTAAGTTTAATAAAAGTGCATAGAATAAAAAATGTATTTTTAAATTATTGGTTATATAAGGTTAAAAAATTATTTTTAAACGCGAATTATAAATTTTGGATTATTGCACTGCTGGTCTTCCGTATTTCTTTAGGTTTTCTTGTTACTTTTTCCCGCGCTTTTTATGTCAGGAATTGGTTTTATTTTGTCCTTTGACCTCACAAGCTACCATACGTAAATAAAAAACTATTTTAATTTTAAGTAAAAGGTAAGAATTACATTTAGAAAATTCAGTTAATTACTCCTTAAATTTACTAATAGATTTCGAAACACATCTCTAGGAGAAATATTAGATTTTAAAGAGAATTTAAATTTTTGGTTTACATTTTTCGTATACGATGGCAGTTCGATGTGACCAAAAAGTGACAATGTATTAAAAATGATTGAAAATGTTTGTTTATATACGGAGATTAACTTTTCTTCTAATTCGGATTAACTTTAGGCTGTTATCTTTTAAATAGAAACGAAATTTAAGTTCAAAGATGGTATCTAAATTATCTAAAATGTGTTTTCTGTTTTTTTTTTTTTTTTTTTATTTTTTCGAATGTTTGTAGCGATACCTTAAATAGACCGTAATTTTTGACGGCATGGCTAAAGTATTTTTGTAAATTTTTTATCTTAAATCCTGAAGATATCAGATAATCGCACATAATGGTTTAAATATTTATTTTGGCTATAGAATGTTAATCTAACAGCAAAACAGTTCCTCCCCACAACAAAACTTATTATATATATATATATATATATATATATATATACACACGCTTGGCCGCGAAGGAAACATAGAGAGTAAAACAGAAAGAAAGAGAGGGTCGTAGAGACAACAAAAAGACAATGCGACAAAGAGAGAGATAAGAAGGGGGTTAATCCTAGATATAGGCAGTTGTCTGTAGTGAGGGGTTAAATCATGTTGCTTGCACAACAGATATATTGAGTACATTTCAGTACGTTTAAAAGAGTTTCACTTATAATATTTTCATGTCAATTGTTCTAGTGAAGTACCTCGACTACATGAATTTAAACGCTCTACTAGAGTGGCATTTATGTCTCATCGTTTAACTCTTGAGTTAGTTAAATGTAACCGTAAGTTCTATTAAAATATTTTTTTCACGCATTTCTCGCTTTTGGAACTCTCTTCCGGTTTCTTCCTTTCCTGTCACTTCTCTTTATGTGCCGTATCCTCTAAGAACGTAAGTGGTCATGACTCTCCACAACTTCCTGTCCATTGTAAATTTTGTCTTTTCTTTATTTCTAAACACTGTTCCACCATACATTTTCTCAGTCTCGTCAAGTATATTATGCGTTGTTTTCCCTTGTTCATCTGTCCAGTGAGTATCAGATTTTCCAATCCCTCTTTCCTAAGATATTTAAACCGTCTCTTCCAGTATAAGTTTTCTTTTTGTTTCCATTTTCTCTAAAACCTCGTCGTTGCTCATATGTTCGGTTCATGGTATCCCCAGCAATTTTCTGTTGCAGAACTACATTCTTCACCTTCGAGGAAATTATTCAGCATTTACTACTTTACAGTAGAACAGATACCATGTAACAGTTCAGTACCCATTTCTTTGTTTCTAACGAACTTATTCTGCTTACTTTTTGGAATGCATCTTTGGCTATCTCAGTGCGTCTTCGGATTTCGGTGTCCCATTTTCCATTCTCTATTAGAACACTTCCCAGATATTTAAATTATTGTGCTTGATTAATTTGGGTATTTCCAATTTGTAATTTGCATTTTTTTTCACCCCTTTGCTAATAACTATGCATTTTGTCTTGCAGTTTCAAAAATTAAAATTCAACGTCAAACTCTATCTTCTGTCTTCCTGAACCCGTTCCTTGATTGTTTTTTTTTTTCTCCACTAAAGTCTTCTCACTCTTTCACTTTTAGTAACCCCTTGCATCTTAGTATCATTATCGTCTTGCTTGGGAGAAAATGGTTAAAAAAAGAACAAATTATCTGGTCATATGTTGAAAAGTACAAAGTGCAGCATTAAACAAAATATTAGTAAATCCGTGTAATTATTACAGTTCTAAATGTTTTTACAAAACGTTTGATTTTTGTTACATTCCATTTATAAGCGTTGTCTAGCATTCTGGTTCTTATCTGAAAACTGAGTCGACATTAATACTGACTTTGATATAACATTAATAAAAAGGTCAGTACACCATATAAATGAGTACGCTATAGACAGACGATAAGAATCGCGAAACTTTTCCTCTGGATTTTATAAAGTTTCCTGTCACATATATTTTTGGGGGTGGTGGGAAAATGTTTATTTGACAAAGCCAGTTATTGCATTGAACGCCCACGTTATTCGGTCAATCACTTTTTTTTTTTTCAGAGCTTGAAACCAAGTATTTCAGGCAATCACAAAATTGTATTCTCGAGAAAATCAGTTGAAAAAAAAAAATAAGCACAACAATAATAAACTCACAATGTAACATTTTTAACACCGGTTTTCGTACGATCACCGAAGTTAAGCAACGTCGAGGCTGGCTAGTACCTAGATGGGAGACCGCTTGAGAATACTAGATTCTGTAAGCTTGGATGTGCGGGTGGTATAGCCTACGGCCACATCAGGTTTAAACACCGGTTCCCGAACAATCACCGAAGTAAAGCAACGTCGAGGCTGGCCAGTTCCAGATGAATGACCGCTTGGGAATACTCGGTGCTGTAAGCTTGGATGTGCGGGTGGTATAGCCTGCGGCCACATCAGGTTTAAACACCGGTTCTTTAACAATCACTGAAGTTAAGCAACGTCGAGCCCAGCCAGTACCTAGATGGGCGACCGCTTGGGAATACTAGGTGCTGTAAGTTTGGATGTGATGATGGTAAAAGTGATAATGGCTCCGAATTGTTAATCGGAGATCCGAGTTCCAATTCCAGTTGTGTTCGTTATATTCCCTTATGCACAACTACCCTTAGTAGAGGTATGAGTCCATCTCCACTCCCCGACTATGGGTTAATTAGTAAGACGTTATCACTAAACTATTATTATTTAAATACATTCTTACAAGCTAAAAATATTTTCTGGCTTTAAATACCTTGCAAAGATTGGTAAGCTGTAGAAAACGAATCAATCAACCATTATCTCCCAAAAATATTTTCTGGCTTTAAATAACCTGCTAAAAATTGATAAACCGTAAATAACCAATAAAAAAAAAACATTTTAAAAAAAGTAACTGTTATCTACTGGGGGCGTCAAAATATTGCAGGGCAGAAATGTAATTTTCTGGATTGTGTTATGACAATCGCCGGAAAATGTGACTCCGAAGTACGAAAGTTGCATTTCAGAAACTAATCAAAATTTTAAAGGTTAAGAAACTGTCCATAAAAAGAAAGAAATGAATACTGAACTTTTACATAATACTTACTACCCGTGACCCTTCGGGTCAACCTTGTTGTGTTATTGTTTACATGTAGTTTAATGAAGAGTTTGTGAAAGTAGAGATATTATAAAAATGCATTTATTTGCAGTTATTGAAGTTGCTTTCAACATTTAAATAATGTCTGAAGAATGTTAAAATAAAAATATTTAAAATATTGTTTTTTTTAAAAAAAGAAAGCTAAAATCTAAATAAGCACGCACGTAATCACAGGAAGGGTGGAAAGAGAGATAAGTAGTTGGGAAAGAGAGAGCGTTTTCTTCTCCATTTCCTTCTCTCCTCCCGCTTCCTACACGATAATAAATTCATATCTTTCTTTCACCCACTCTTTGTATATGACTTTTGGCAAACACACAAGCAACGTTCACAGATTTTTATAGTAATACAGATTTAAAACTGCAATTATATTGTTGTCAACCTTCAAAATTTAACAAAACTCAAGTACTGAAAGATCTAAATAAACTGATCCTTAAAATAAAGGGCGGCAGGTAACACCAATTAAGCCATACTAACGCCAGCAATGTATTTTTAAAAATAAATGTCCAGCTAATACAAGGCATAAGACTCACTTTAGATAGAGGGCTACTGAATGAGATTGTATGAACGTAAGACAAAGCAAAGAAAGTGCAGATTATAAGAATATGTAGAATATATAACAGTTGATCCTAGACTTGAAGTGGTTAAGATTGTAGTGATAAGGGAAGCATTCTCTTAGGAGTCTGTTTCAGAAAATAATGGTCCACTGGCAGTATCTTAGTAGAACTTCTTCCTGACTAATGGTATATGAAAGGGGATGACTATGATTTGACCTTGTGTACGTTATATATTGCGGGTAATAGCTGTGAAGGTCTGGACTGGTTGAACCAAGGATTGTAGTTCGTCGGAACATCTGTCAAGAAAGTAGCAACAAAGTAATGACAAGCTGACAATGTTTCGTCTGTGAGAAAAGAGGTTGTAGGGTGGAAAACAATTCATCACTCACGAGACAGCGTAAAAACGCATTTGAATTTTGTTGAGGCTGTAAAATGAGGATTGGCCAATTCGAGCTCAGATGTAGCAGCAATATACCCTTTTTGATTTGATCCGGCTCTTGTAAAGATAGAGCATGAGAGGAAAGTCCTGGTACATTCTCGAACGGTACAGGGATATTTTAAGATTAAGTTGAGTAATGAAAATGATCATATAACGTTTTAGAATCAGTTAAAATAAAGATGACATCAGATGTTCACGAGAATATTGTAGATTAACTTAAAATTTCTTAAGATCAAGTTGAATATAGAAGTTGAACATAGAATTTCTAAAACCTTTAATACATGAAAAGATAATTTTTATTTTAACGAATTATATATATGTTTTATTATTACCACCAGGACTTACTGTGCTCTGTATATATATATATATATATATATATATATATATATATATATATGTGTGTGTGTATATATTAAATACGAGAACACCATAATGCTTTCTAAACATATATGGGAAATTAAAACCAAATTAACACCAAAAATAAAGAAAACTGCATTAACCTGCAACACTAAATTCCAAAACAGTAAGTTTCTGTCTGGAGGAGAACATGGCTATAAATACTTTCGTAGAGCAACACACATTATTAAATAAAAGATCTCATCTCAGACACGAAATCAAATTTTAATAACGTTACCTAAAAATCGCAAACGAAAAACGAATACGAAAAAAAGACACAAAAACAAAACAAAAACAAAAAAAGTAAAATAAAAAATTTCTTTGGAAAAAAACTCGAGGTTAGAGGTAAGATTGGTAGCCGCTTCGACCCTAGTAGTTCGTTGGCAGGCTCGCAACAGGCTTGAAGAACTTTCTGCCTTTGGGCAGAGAGGAACCTAGATGAGGCTATGCCGAAGGGCAGTCTCTCGTCTTGTGTGGGGGTAGTATGTAAGGCCCCCGGAGAAATTTTGCCAGAGACTATGGGCTCGAAATTGCCCTACGTAAAATCTGGCCTTGTGCTGCATCTTGCTTTGTGGGGAAGTTTGGTAAATAAGTAGCCGCTTCGACCCAGGCAGTTTGCTAGTTGTCAAACTCTGTGCCTTCGGGCAGAGAGGAACCCAGACCTGACTCTACACTTCAGGTAGACAACCCCGACCCCGTGTATACGGTGTCTACTGGGAAATTTTGCCCGAGCCTTATGGGCTCGGAATCGCCCCACGTAAAATTACTCAAAAATGAAAATCACTGAAATCTGATTTTAAAAGATATATTTAACAAAATTAGACAAAAATATCTTGAAATACTAAAGAGTAAATTTATTCAATAAAATCACCATTGGTTACAACCAAGGCCTTCAGACGACTTCGGAATCTCCTGCAACTCTTTCGGACGGTCTCCTTGTTTAAGTTGGTGAATGTTGCTATAATCCTTACCTTCAGTTCATCTTTGGTATTACAAGGTGTATTGTTGGTCTCTTGCTCATCTGCGCCCCATACATAATAATCAAGGGGGTTTTCAGTCTGGGGAGTTATGTGGCCAGATGTAAAGGGTCATGTGGTCGCAGATATTGTTTGGCAGCCATGACTGGATTCTTTTGCTTGTGTGGTACGATGCAGTTATGTTGCAGCCACCCTCTTCATGCAGAGCAGCAATACCTTCTCAAATCACTTGATGTGGACCTTCGTGTTGAGTCTGAAGACGTGTGGGAAGAGGATTGGAGGCATAACGTCGCCATCAACAGTTATCCCTCCAAATACCATTGTAATCACCATTAGACTCATCCAACTCTTTCCAAACCCTCTGTACTGTCCAAAGGTTGACATTCAAACACTCTGAAATGTTCCTATTAGAGCTTCCGGTGCGAATGACAAGAATTATAGCATGCCATTTCCAAATTCCTGACGTAGTGAATTGCGCCATCGTGCTGTTTTTCTCAGAGATAGTGCCTAACTGACACTAATATACTGTGCTGTCGACAAAAAAAATAAACAAAAAAACAACGCGCATGTACGAAATAAAAAAATATAAAATGGCGACAATTTACCAATCGCACCCTCTACATAAAAATAAGTTAAAACAGTAAATAGGGTCTCTTGTTTTTATTGTTTGTTCATTTTTTTTTTAATGGCTGCGTTTTTTTTTTTTTTTTTTGTTTTTTTTTTGTTTTTTTAATTCAGCATGCTGAAAGCAACAATTTGATTTATTCGTAATATCTGAAGGGAACTCATTGTTTTCAAACGACGAGAAAAATAACTTTTTTGTGTCGTTGTCTCTTGGAGCCTGTATTTCTCGCCTCCTCTGGTAGATCTCTTAGGATCTGTAATCTAGAGTCACTACAGTTTTACGGTCCAGTTAAACTCTAAAGTAATTGAAAACAATATTAGTTTTCGCTTTTTAGCCATCTATCTTAGAGGTCGATTGTTGATATCAGCCTCACCATCTGACACCTACAGTATCTGTGCCAACTTTTAATAAATATCGGATTACGGCCAATATAAAATCCCGTTTTTTTTCTTTGGTTACACAACCTTAAACAGCGCTAAAGGAAAAAGAGCTTGCTGATAGATTTCTCTTTTTACAACAGGTAAGACACGTTTGGCTTTACCGAAGAAACATATTGCTTAGCTTACGCTTAAAAACAAATAAATCGCTTATTAACTTAATTATTTGTGATAAATTGATTGATATGAAATATTTGAACGAGTATGTAAGATAGAATATGTGAAAAGCAAATGGATCTTTAAATTCTTATTTCCTTGTTGACGTTTCACGCTCAACGGGCATTATCAAAAGAACTGAAAAAAGTAAGGAAGACATGTCGTTACCATAGCAATTAGTTAGAAATGAGGATATAGTAGATTTAAATTTTTATTTTCTTGTCGACGTTTCCATCCCAACAATCAATATCAAAACAATATAAAACCTATGGAAAAATCGTTACCAAGACAATATATTATTTTAGCAAGAAAAAATATTATAGATTTTGTAACATATCACCTTTTCTAACTCGGATAATAGCTATAAAAATAATATATATGTATATATTAAACGTTTTAATACATTTTTTTCCTTAACACCTAAATAAATTATAGTTTTAATTAAAAAGTATTCAGCATTTTCTTTCCAAAATGCACTTTAATTTTCTCAGCAAAACTATTTTTTATTCATTTTTATTTTCTTACGTCAAATCCCCATATTTTAACATATTCCTGATGCACAAGATTTACGGTCATATCATATTTAAAATCCGGTTCTCGTCCGACCGCCGAAGTTAAGCAACGTCGAGCTTGGTCATTAGCTTGTTGAGCTTGTGACCGCTTGAGAATACCAGGTGTTCAAAATTTGTTTGTGTGTGTGTGTGTGTGGGGGGGGTGTAATGGATAAACGCACTGGATTGGAAATTGGCTTTCCAATTCCAGTCTGATTCGTTATCTTTATGTAAGTGAAAGTAACATTGGGAACGGTATGAATCCACCTTTTCTTTCTCTATGTATGGGTTAATTAATAGGACTTGTACCAATAAATCATTATCTCTAAAAAATTCGTACAATCTAAAAATATTTTCTGGCTTTAAATAACCTGCGAAAGGTTGATAACCTGTAAAAATATCAATTAAATAATCCGAATCTTATTGATTTGTTCACAGATATTTATTTAATTTTTTAACTGTTAAAATTTTTCATATTAAGCACAGCGTTTTTAAATATCAGGGTTACTATATTCATTTTATTCCTGATTTTTTGTTTTGATGATACCCATTGGGAGCAAAACGTTAACAAAGATAAAAACATTTAAACACTTTATTCATTTTCACGAGTTCCATCTAACATAATGTGATATTTTTTATTTTAACAAAAGTTGATTGAGAAAATTAATTTGGTCATAGCAAATTAGGATTTTTTTTTCTCAAATATTCATTACGTTTAATATAGCATAGCGCTATGCTACATCGAGAGAAGAAGATTGTCGCGACAATCTTCTAAGTGGGGAGGGCCAACCTAGTTTCACTTGCCTGTATAAAATGCAAAGATTTGGAAATACTGGCTTGTTTTTGTACAAAATATTGCATCTTTGTTTATGAAGGGAGAAATGAGGAAACATCATGGCTTGGTATCAAGAGAGTTGTTTCTTTTATAAGACTGACGGGTGAGTCAGCCAAGGCAACTTCGGAGTCACATCTAGATACTTGGTAGGCCGTCTAAGTCATCTGGGTTACACAATGCTATGCTTACTATACCCTTACCAGGCCGGGTGTCTTTCTAGCCTCCAATCAAATTTTCCAATCCATTTTTCTCATTAGGTGCCATGACAAGTTTTTCTTTCTGATATTAAGCATACGTGTCCTTTTTGTTTCCATGTTCTCTAAAACTTTGTCGTTGCTTACAGGTTCAGTCCATGTTATTTTCAGCATCCTTCTGTAGAACCACATTTAGGTTGTTTCAAGTCTCTTCATCATCTGTGAGATTGTCCAGCATTCATTACCATATAGTAGGACTGATATTACGTAACATTTCAGTACTATTTTCTTTTCTAGCGAATTTTTGCTATTTTTTAGTACTTTGCTTAATTTTTGGAAGACATCTTTCGCACTTTCAATGCAACTTCGGATTTCAGTGTCGCACATTCCGTACCCTGTTGTATTTAAATTCTTGTACTTGTTTGATTTTGGCATCTCCGACATGTAATTTGCATGTTGGGCTATTCCTTTTGCTATCAACCATGCATTCTGTCTTCTTGCAATTGAAGTTTCTTCTCGTTTTCGTTCATTAGCTCCTGTAGGAATTTGTTTTTATATATCTTCCTGCAAGGGTATTTTATCACAGTCTTTGAGACTCCATTATTCGTTATCAATGAAGAGTCTGTCCAATTGGGGATCTCATTTTTCCACTCGAGATTTGCTGGGGGTAATTCGAGATCTGTATGATCGTGACTCATCGTAGAGTTTTTCTTTTCACTGAGGCTACAAGTTGGAGTGCTATCCCTTCTTCTTCCAATCGATCATTGGTCTACTGCAGCGTTTCAATCATATTCCAAACAATGCTACGGTTGTGCCGGGAAGCCACGACAATGATTGTTTATGCCTGGTGTCATTGGGAATTTCAGGTATCAAAAGGCAAAGCTAATAGAAATTTGGTTTATCGTTTCTGAGGTTTCCATTTACCTATTTAAAGTTGCTGACTTTCTCCACCATTTTTTTCGGGGGTGGGAGGAGGTAATCGATCAGTTTTTGTTGATTTGTTTTCATAATGGTTGGCGATGCTTTATCCAATAAAAATTCAAGATAATATTACTACTAATACGACTAGATGAAAAGAAATATAAATTAAGGTGAAAGAAATACTAGTAAAAAATTAATGTTTGACAATGCTTCATCCAATGAATGTTCAAGATAATATTACTATTAAAACCACTAGATGGAAAACAAAAGAAATTAAGATGAAAGAAATACGAGTCAAATATTAATAATGGCCGACAATGCTTCATCCAATAAAAATTCAAAATAATATTACTACTAATGCTACTAGATTAAAAACTATAGAAATTAAGATGGAAGAAATAGACGCCAACATTTACTCATGTTTGATCGTCCTTTATCTAATGAATTTTCAAAACGACATTAATATTTTTTATTGATTAATCTCTAAATTATTAACACCATTTTCGTTAGAACATCATTACTGTCATGTTTTTTAATCATTTATTTAGGTGCCTTCGGAAAGACTAAGGTATTTTTTAATTATTTAATTTTTTAAACATTCCTAGCACGCTCGAAATTTTGGTTAAAGAGTCTTGTTTTTCTTGCGGGGTGGGAGGCAAAGAGTAGTATAAGAAATTTTGCAATAAAAACACTGATTTAGAAATTCTTGCAAAAATCAAATAATTGTGGAATTTTCAGATCTTATTCACAAATGAATGAAATTATTTTTGAATTTTTTTTTTTTTTAGAAAATCTTGGCAAAAATATTTTTTTTTACATCTGTTACCTCCATTTAATTTTATGAAATTTCAAGAAATTAAAAATTTACCCAGTTGATATTTATATTATTTAAAAGCAGAATTCCTTGGAGAATTTAAATCATCAATTTCTCTTTTGTAAAACAGAAACATCTTACCAAAAATCTGCTCTGAATAGTAAAATAAAAGATGCAATAAAACTAAGACATTTAATTAGAAAAGCATTTAATTGTTTTAAAAATAAGATATATTAATGACATTTTCAAAACTTTTTCAGTGAATAATATTCATAAGAATGGTTTTCATTTTTTAAATTTTAATTATAAAAAAATATTAAGTTTAAAATCTTTTAAAATCCTGTATTAATTTCACCCTTTTAGATGTTTTAAGTAAAAACTATATTTACTAGTCATAAACTGAAAAACTTAGTACAATGCATGAAATACCAATATTTTAAAAAGAATTTTGAATTTTTTTTATGTGTATATAAACGTGCTTATTTTTGTAGATACGGATGTCCATACACGATTATTATCAGAAAATAAGTGATAACTATAGTATATTTAAAGTCAAAGTATCTAAAATTCAATAAAACATTAGATTACGGGGAATATTTTCCCAAATTTTTAAAGATTACTGAGTATTTAAAAATTATATATAAAATATTCTTTCATTATTTTTTACAGATAAAGCCCCCGTAGACATTAGATAAACATCCATCTATCATAAAGATTTCAATAGGTTAAATAAACAGCTACTGCCGTGTTAAAAATGCATTTCTACGATATTTTAAACTTAATGAAAATAATATCTATTTCAAATTAGATGTTTTTTTTAAAAAAAAATAAACATATAGATATTGTAATAAACGGAGGCTAAGAATAGCACTGAAATCAGGCTTTTTAACAAAAAACTCTTTCCAGTCAATTTAAATGTTTCGAAATTGTTGTGGATTCCGGGTTGAAATCCGGTACCAGTAAATAACAAACGCCAAGAATGAATATATGAAAATAATGTATTAACGTAATAATATAAACTGGTAAGGCAGGTTAGTAGTTCCAGGAATACGGGTTAGTAGCAAATTATATATACATTCTTTGGTATTGAAGTATCGCTGTATGACTTCTTACTGAGTCTACGTGCTCGCTCACTGTGACTCCTACAACGCTGTTACCTCACCCTTCAGGTTACCTACAACCTTTTACTCGGTCACTCTGGACTCGACTCGACTCCTCGGTCTTGCTCTCTCGGGTCTTCCCGTAGCCGTAGTATGTGTATATACTGGGTGAGTCCATTTGTGTAAAAAGGGAAGAACCCTTCAACAGAAATAAAGCAGAGTATGTTACTTATTGAAAATATTAGAGTTTATCTATTAGCTTTGAATTAAAACTAAACTAAAAGCTTCATGAAAGATTTTTTAAAATTCATTTTAAACCTTAATTGTCGCGTTTTTTTTGTGAAGGTACCATTTCTTTAAATGTCATTATAGAGCAACAATTTCCTGAAGAATCTCAAGAATTTTAAATCTGGGAGGACAAAATCAGCTTATTATAGATGCATGAATTCACATGTTTGTGCATATAATTTATTAGGCGATCATTTAAGAGTCACGTTAGATTTTGAAAGTAAAAAGCAAATGAAAGTAAAGTGCTTAGATAATGCATTTTCTTCTTTGGTCGTGTTTTTCTAGTCAATCTTAAGTGAGAGGAAATTGCAGAAAAGAGATTGTCAGAACGCTTTTAAACCTGCTGAACTCTCATATTTAAGTACCAGTAATTATATTTTGTTGGTTTAAACCTTCGCTTGAGTGGAGAAAAAACAATTCTCGCTACGAATGCTGTCGCTCGGACTGAATAAACATAAGAAGAAAAAAGTAATTGAAATTAGAATATTTAAGAACAAAGTTTAGAAATTAATGTCAAATTAATGATTTTCAAGTTTTTACTAACGGGTCTTAAATCAGAAAATATTAAGTTTGAGCACTTGAAACATAGATATAGTAAAATTAATATTACTTTGAATTTCATTATTAGTCCTGGGTATGACGATAAACTACATCCGGCAGCAAGGCCTCTGATCGGGATATTGGAGGGTTTGATGAGCCTGGAACAACCTTTTAATTGTTGTTGTTCCGAGGCCCCACCCTGAACCGGAGTGGTAGCACCTGTTAATGTCCCAGCTACGTGCAAATAGTGATTCCCCCCAAACAAACACTATAAAAGTATAAAAAGACATTTTAATAGTAAAAATACCAGCAATACATTTTTATATAAAAAAGACTGAGAGTACATCAACAAAAATGTATTTTATGTGTAGTTGAAGCCATAAAATTGCGTTCAAATCATTTAGATTTCGGCGGGAAATAACCCGTAGTATTAGTAAATGTTGCATGGTCCCTTAGTGGGTGTCTTTTGGTCTTAGGGCGATGGGGTCGATTCACTCATATTGTTGTATATTCTCTCCCTCGTCTTCTTGCGGTCAGTGGTTTTCGTGTCCAAAGATCAAAGAGACACCAACAAAGGGAATTTTTGAACTCGTTTATTAATCACGTCGACGTGTACAATTATAACTATCCAATGGGGCCGCTCTCGCCCTGAACTGGGGAGCAAACCCAGACATTAAGTCAACACGTTTACATTGTTCAAGACTCAACTCTCCGAAGAACCTTTCTCTATCTATCATTCCCACGATAGTTCAGCCGATCAAAATCTACTACCTTTATTTTGTCTTGTATCTGACCTCAAAGGTCAAACTGAGAAAGTGAGAGCAGATATACTTTTCTCTAAAAATAATAATCTGCTAAACTGTTATTCAACATTCCTTATCTAATTCATTTATGAATTTTATTTCAACTATATAACACTAAAATCCACCTCTACTCTTTCGTGCCTGCTAGGCGTGACCCTTACATTTGTTCTTCATTGGTCTTCGGTGACATGACTCAGCCGACATGCACATATACAATTCCTGATAAAGAATTAAGCATAAACTACAAAATTCTGACTAGTTTATTTTCACGCTTCACAAACTTATTATTTTAAAGAAAAAAAAAACAGGATACCGGACAATCTTTTCTCCATTCTTGGTAAAATGCTTCCGTGAGCCAAGATCAACGCCTTAGACGCTATTCTGGATACAAGTAACTGCAATAGTGAACTTTGATCTTTACAATGTCACTATACCCAGGTCAGCAGATACCACCCCTGCAATCCAATATTCCTGGGGTGCGTAAAATTCCTTGCCTCTTCACTTGAGACTACACGAAATTTACATACAATTCAAAGAAAAAAATACTTGTCTAAAAAAAAAAAATCACATAATACATGATAAAAGCCCCATGTTGCAGCGTCAACCAGTTCCATATCTGAGCCACGTCCTTGCCACCTAAATTTTACTCTATAAATGTACTATGATCCACACTTATTTCCTACTCACAGTAACAGAGCACACATGGTCTATCACCACTCTATTTATTATTATTCAACCACAACCAATTAATTACTTTTGTATTTGCATAAATCTTCACAAATTTACCATCATTAATTTTCTATAATTACTCTTATTAACCATCTGCCTCTGTGTGCCAAAATTCAACTCGCACCCTCTCAGTTCCTTCTGCTCTTGGCTGCCCCCACGGAGAAAACAACCACACCCACTCAGCATCTTCTAACTAATCCATTACTGGCTCTACCGTGGTTACAATCCACTTGACCAATTCCTTTTGGTCGTCAGGGCCCTTCCTTCATCCCGGGTGTATGTTAGGGTTATATTCACTCGATACTGAATACTTCGTAGTACAAAGCTCCCTCTCTACCCCACCCATTGTTTCCTTATCTACATAACTAAGTGTGACAATTCCTCCACCAGACACAAACACATTTGGAATCCCGAAACTATACAGCTCAAATCTTATTCCGATAAATATTTAATTAACTTAATTTTTCGATAAAAGTAGATCACAAGATTCACCAGTTAACAACTTAATTCTTCAACTAATGAAGGCAAAAGGACACATACACATAGCTATTAAATTAAAAAAAAATCCATACTCAATTACAAAAATGAAAAACAATTATTTGTCAGTTAATTATAGTTAACAAAATAATTTCAGACTTAAAACTTTCGAATGCACATAAAAAAAAATATTAAAACGTGCCAATCAAAATCAACAATAGATTTCTACACATGGTTCCAAAATTTGTGACAAAAACGAAACAAAACAAAATCAGTCTCTCAATAAAATGTTTCATCAAAATTGACATTGTCGCATCAGTGTGTATCCGTGAGTGTGGGTGTTCATTGTTCTTTTCTTCTTTTACTCAATTCGTCCGCTCTTTTTTCTGTTCATCAAAACCTGTTCGCTATTTTTTTTAAATTATTTTTTAAATTTTTTCATCATTACTTCCTATTTTAACTTGTTGCTTAGATTGTGTGTGCGTGTGCGCGCGCAGGAGAAACAGTAATATCATCATACTTACAGATTGTTTTTGTTCTTATATCTAAATTTATTTTCATATTGCTTTTTTGAGTTCTCAGTCCGAAAATTCTCTCCGAAGTTTTCCACGTTGCGTTGCAATCATCATCGAGAACCCCCACTATGTTGGGAGGTCCTGATCACTGAGCCAAATTGGGACTATATGTTGCATAGCCCCTTGGTCTTTTGATCTTGGGGTGACGGGGTCGATTCAATCATGTTGTTGTAAATTCTCTCGCTCGTCTTCTCCCGGTCGGTGACTAAATGTTTATTTTTTTTTGTCCCAACATAAAAGAGACAGCAACAAAGGGAATTTTTGAACTAGTTTATTAATCACGTCGGCGTGTATATTTATAATTATCCAGTGGGGTTACTCTTGCCCTGGACTGGGGAGCAGATCAAAACACGAAGTCAACACGTTTATATTGTTTGACGTTTAAGACTCAACTCCCCGAAAAAACTTTCTCTATCATTCCCACGCTAGTTCAACCAATCAAAATCAACTTCCTTTATTTTGTCTTGTATCTGACCACAAAGGTCAAACTGAGGGAGTCAGAGCAGATATACTCTTCTGTAAAAAATAATTGTCTGCTAAACTATTATTTAACATAAACAAAATCAACCAACAAATTTCATTATTAGTTGAAGCATTGCTTATTACGATTGCTCAATTCAGCTCTTGCACGCAGTCGGTCTTTTCACCTCTCAGCTTCTTAAACAGCTTCAAAGAATTCCCCACTGTAAAAACATAGACATTGTGACCTGGCATCGCCTGTACAAGGGAGATAGCACTAGTACAGTAAAAATATTACAGACATCTGGCCTACCAATGTTTCATTCGTATTTATTAGTATTATTCATTAGTATTTATTATAATGATTATTATTAGTAGTATTAGTAGTAGTAGTCGTAGCATTAATTAAATTTCTATGGCAGCATCCGTCGACGTTCCCCAAGTAGCGTAGGTCAGAAATGAAGATAAAAGCCTCTGGTGAAATTGCATTTGCGCTTGTTTTTCTTTTCACTGAAAGATTCAGAGAGCGACAGCTGCCTTTCCGATTAGGCCACAAAGGACTACAGGAAATCCAATCACGTTGATTTCCCTCGGAAAAGTGGAAAAGAATAAATAAAGTATTACTTAAATTAGGCCCCTTAAGCAAAGAGCGGGGATGCAACGAATGTTTCCACAGGACCGAATAAAGTAATAAATAGGCATGAATTCACCCACCGGTATCTATCTATCTATCTATCGATCTATCTATCTATCTATCTATCTATCTATCTATCTATAAAATTATATGATTTCCGTTAGTCCGTCCGTCAGACCCTCTAAAATAGCCTTATCATTGAGCGATCGATACCAAATTTTGGAGAGAATTGCAACAGGTAAGTCGGTACAAAGTACAATGAGTTGTACCAAGATGCATAGCTTATTACAATAAATTTTAATTAATTTTTAGAAAAATTAAAAGTTTTATTATTTAACCTACAAAATACTCTCACTATTTTAAAAACAATTTAATGATTAAAATAACAAATAATTATTTAATAAAAATATAATATATTGTTATTGCATATCTTTTCTTTGTTTTTATACATACAAGAATCGAGTTTCCAGTTTTATCTGCGTTTGCGAGAGCTATAAACAAATCACAAAGTCAACATCTTTAAAAAGTTGGAATTTAGCCTCAGAAAAAAGTATTTACACACGGCTATCTTGCATGCTCAAGAGTAAGAAATCCTAAGAATTTATTCTTCGCTGTTAAAAAGGAAAGTAAATTTTCTTTAAAAAGATATTGTTTACTATGGAATCCTATAAAATAAATTATTAAATCGCGAAGTAGGGTTTTTGCCAAAGTATTTTTCCAAACAAATCAGCTTATTCAAATTTAATCGATTGGTTTGTGAAATTGAATGAAACGTAAAGTTTCTAAATCTCGACAAAATACTGTGAGGATTCCAACATGTGCCATCGTGTTGGAAAAATTCTAATGGGTTAAATAGCAGAATAGACTGGGCACTCTAGCCTTGAGTGGTAGCTAGTCTAACAAGCAAAACACTGAATATAAAGCTGTGGAGCAGGAAAGGTGGAAAAAATGTTGGTATTCCACAGATAATAACGAAAAAGAAATTTATGTATCCCCCATATCCTGAAAAGACATGGTATCAAAAAAAAAAAAAAAAAAAAACTCTACCCAGTAGACGTATTGACGGCAAAACAAATATATAGAAACGGAGAATAACTGAATTAACAAGGTTGAGATCGTTGGTGAGAAAGTGAACACAATATCGCCGATTTTCACTTTCTACGGCGATAATAGTTGCACTCCCCAAACATAGTTTCTTCTTTTATAAGCCCTGTCTCTTCAGGACGTGGGCGAACATGTCTCTCCACAACTTCCTATCCTTTATAGCAAGATTAATGTTTGTTATCTCTCCTAATCTTTCTTGATAAAATTAATAAAATTATACCCTTGTTCCTTAGCGCTGGATCAAGGATATAATTTTTAAAAATATTTAGCTCTTGTTTTTTTTTCTTTTTGTGTATTTTTGCTTCTCCCAGCACTCAGCTTGTTCTGGATTATATTTCATATTCCTATCTATCTATCTATCTATCTATCTATCTATCTATCTATCTATCTATCGGTTTATCTAATTCCATTCATATCTACCTATCTGTTTATCTATTTCCATTCATATCTATCTGTTTATCTATCTAATTCCATTTATATCTATCTGTTTATCTATCTATCTAATTCCATTTATATCAATCTGTTTATCTATCTATCTAATTCCATTCATATCTATCTTTCTGTTTATCTACCTATCTAATTCCATTCATATCTATCTTTCTGTTTATCTATCTAATTCCGGTCTCTGAAATCGGTATTCTCGTTCAGTAATTGATATTTGACTTCGAAAGTTGACGTTCAGGTATGGCATTTACCATAAACTTAGCCCCTTAACTAGACACTCAATATATATATTTGTTAAATTTGCAATATCTCCATAATAGATAGTTATTCATGAACTATTTTGACGAATGATTTCATTTTTTTTTTTCAGTGAAATTGCATATTTTTTTCCCAATTCCTGACCTGTTCCGGAACACATCCCGAAAACGTTCGAGGAAGACAAGCGGCTAACTAAAAAAATTAAAGAAACACCAGTAAGTACGACTTTTTTTTTTAAAAAAAAAAGAACATTATGTATAGCAAGTGTGTTTCACAGGATTGCTTGTTGCAAATAGTATAAATTTGTGCTTTCTTACGTCACATGCCGTCTATGAAAACAGACACATCTTTTCTGTGCTCACATGTCGTCTGTGCAAACAAATCGATCTTGTGTGTGCAGACCAGTTAAAACCAGAAGGTATCTCTCTGGTTTTCTCTCAGAGTACTGAAATGTATAGGGAAACATCCTTGGAGGAAACAGTAGATTGTTGTAATATAGCATGTAGCAAAATCCGTAAATATCACGAGTTAAATTGGTAAATATACACTAAAGTAGGTGCCTTCAAAGATTTCTAAAAAAGAGAATACCATGATGCAAAAAGGCGCCAAACTTGACGGAAACAAAGGTTTATCGTCAAAATGTTTGTTATTATTAAGAAGAAAGACGAAAGTATTTTTGATTATTTTATTACATTTTGAAATCTTTTCTAGCACGTTCAAAATTGGGTTAAAAATCTTGTTTTTCTTGCGCCAGCAGTGGACCAAAATTATTATAGGGATTTTTAGCGTCTTTTTGGCGGTAAAAATACATTGATTCGGAAATTTTTGCAAAAATCAAACTATTGTTGGATTTTAATGAAATTTTCATAACTTATTCACAAATTAATTAAATTATGTTTGAATTTTTATTGGAAAATTTTGGTAATATTTTTTTTACATCTGTTACCCCCCCACTCCACACGCACACACTTAATTTCATGTAATTTCGAGAAATTACAATTTCAATCTCTTCATATTTATATTAGTTAAAAGCCGGATTCATTGGAGAATTTTAAATCATCAATTTGTTTTGTCAAACAGAAACACTATTTACCGAAAATATACTCTGCACCATAAAAAAAAAATGCAATAAAATATGACATTATTTAATTCAAAAAGATTTTAATTGCTTTTATAAATACGATATAGAAAGGACACTATTGTATTGTCTTAAAAACATTTCGATGAATAATGAATTTTTTCAAGAATTTTTTTTTTTTTTTAATTTGAATGAGAAAAAAATTATTAATTATTAAATCTTTTATAAAAGCAATTAAAATCTTTTTGAATTAGAAAAAAATATTAATTATTAAATCTTTTAGCACTCTGTATTAATTTCAGTCTTTTAGACGATATTATTATTAAGTGAAAACTATATTTACATAAATGGAAAAGCTTAACACAAATCATCAAGCACCAATACTTTTAAAAAATTTGGATTGTTTATAAACGTGTCGATTTTTGTAAGTGCGGGCAATCATACACGACATTATCATTATAAGAGCGACAACTATAGTAAATTTAAAGTTAATATTTATAAAATTCAATAAAACATTAGCTTACGGAGAATATTTTCCTTAATTTTTAAAATTACTGAGTACTTAAAAATTATATTAAAATGCGCTCAGGTCATTTGCTTTACAGATAGTCACCGTAGAACAATATTAGACCTGTCATCACGCTGTCAAGACAATTACTGTAGGGTTAAAAACACAGCTACTGTCGGGGCAAAAAATGCATTTCTGTGATATCTTAAAGTAAATAATATTGTTTCATATCAGATCAACCATACTTTAAATCGGCTGATATTCATCAAATGATGTTTCAGAAAAGTATATTTTATTTTTGGAAGATTTTTCAGTAAAGTGATTGCGATGAAAGACGAATAAAAAAGGGCGCTGATCAGCAATTTTAGAAAAAAAAATTATTTCAGTCAATTTAAATTAGCTTTTGAAATACAGCAAAGTATTGTAAATATTGGAATTATTAACTTTAATCGATTAGCTTGAAATTAAAACTAAAATAAAAGCTTCAAGAAAAAAAAATCATTAAAAAGTCATTTTAAACCTTAGATATCGCGTTTTCACTACACTAAAACCTTTCAGTTATATATAATGAAACATTAATTGATACTACAAATTGGGGAGATAGGTGTCGGGCTGAGGGGTGATATGTTCTGATTGCTCTTACACACTCATAAGGCACTTATATATATTTAAACAATGGGGATATAGAAATCAACATGTATAGTTTAACGCCATGCGGTATTGTTTTCTATGTTTCCATTGTTTATATCAACAAACGCTCGATCTCTCAGATTGAGCAGTTTACTCCATAAATATTACAAACAATAAACATTATATGCACACACAAGCACATATATAATTTTTATTAAATACAACGTAAACAATTATAATGATTTCTAGCTGTGTGAATATAAACATATATATATATAAAATAAGATAAATTGGAAAAAATTTTCGGATGATGTGTGTCGTCCTTTGGAAGTCATTGGACGAAAGTGATATTTCCGTTGATACAACTACATATGCGCACGAAGGAAAGGAAATGTATGTTTTTCGTTTACATTGTAACAGATTTCACTTATTTTGCTTTTGTTTATTTATGATCTCATTACTTTCGTAGTCAAAGATTGTACATTGGGATACTAAAAGACCCGCCGAAAAAGTTGAAACGTTGTAAAGACCTGAACGTAAATATGTAAAGATACAGTGAATGGTTTAGCACTTTCTATACATTTGATTAATGATGATGCGGGGAAAAAGAAACTCTCTGGTGAAATAAATTATAAGAATGGAACCTTAAAGTGGTCCGTTTTTCTTTAAATTAAATTATTCGCTCTCTGAGCTCTCCGGAATTCACCCTCCTTGGGATTATCCATACGGATTACCAAGATTTTCATTACTTATATATATATATATATATATATATATTACAAGTCATCGACACAGAGGTTAGTAGATAACGCTAGATAACCTGCTCTATCCGAGAAACAGTAACAAGGTCCGCTCAGTATATATATATA
>CAHIKZ030000177.1:1360000-1557939 GCA_903632075.3 Acanthosepion pharaonis
TATATATATATATATATATATATATATATATATATATATATATATATATATATATATATATATATATATATATATAGGTTATATATACATTTTATATATAATTTAATCTTGATAATTGTTTGGAATAATGTAAATTTTAACAAATCTCATCTGTAAAATTTTAACTATCTCTAATTCATGTGAAATCAACTACTCCTATTATACAAAATTTAATAAATGAACAAATTTAATATCCTCTCCAAAAACATTTTTTTATTGAACTCACAAGCATAAGAAATCACGGACTGATAATAGTTTCACTAAACTCAAAACTGTTAATAAATTAACATATCCCCAGTAAAAAAATCATAATAAACAAATCATATTAATGCAACATAAGTTCAACAATCCAATATTTTCCACCTGGAGAATATCTCTCCAATAATACTAATTGTAATAATAATAATTCAAAGGAATAAATTGGGTACGCAACGACTACCTTATGTCGCAGTTAACGCGAAAATACTACGTCACATGAACTGTAAAATAGGATATCTGCTAGAACCATTATGCATACAAACTACTGAACAGGAATACAATTTTATTAAATTTAGTTACCAGTATACTAATAACACACACACACAACACAAAAAAAAATCAAGCAGCTCGCGATCATTTTTTATTGCAGAATAACCGACCTACATGTGGCTTAGCATAAAATCAGCTGGTTGTTTGACTAGATATTCCAAAATACACAAAGATGCATTTAAGCAGGAGATTTTCAAAAAAATGGACAGTTCAAGTGTCACATGTGTAAACGATCCTGCAAGACATATACAGGGTGCGATGGATAAATTGTCGTCTAAATTACGCAAAAATGAAAATAACACTGACATCTCATTTTAACAGATTTATTTACCAAAAGTACACAAAAGCATCTTGAAATACTAAAGAGTAAGTTTATTACATAAAATCATTATTAGCTTCAACCAATGCCTCCAGGCGACTTCGGAATCTCCTGCAACGCTTCTGGATGGTCTTCTTTCTTTATGTTGGCGAATGATGACATGATACTTGCCTTCAGTTCATCTTTGGTGTTGCAAAGAGTTTTGTTGGTCTCTCGCTCAACAGCGCCCCACACATAATAATCAATGGTTTTCAGTATAGGGAGTTAGGTAGTCAGATGTAAGGGGGTGTTGTTGTCGCAGAAATTGTCTGACAGCCATGACTGAGTTCTCCTGCTTGTGTGGTATGGCGCAGTCATGTTGCCAGACATAGGGTCTTCCAGCAGCCACTTTCTTGACGCAGAGTAGCACCACCTCCTCGAGGCACTTGATGTAGGCCTCCGTGCTGAGTTTGAGGCCCTTACCAACAAATTCGGGAGTTTTTATCAGAACTATCAGCATGAGTTTTACGAGCTGCCTAACCTTGGTAATCACCATTTAGACTCATCCAACTCTTTTCGAATCCTGTGCCCTATCCTCAAATTGACACCAAAACCTTCTTAAATGTTCGTATTGTAGTTTCCGGCGCGAATACCAAACAACACAGCATGCCGTTTTCAAATTTATGGCGGAGTGAATTACGTTATTGTGCTATTTTTCTTACAACTGACCTTACTATATTGTGCAGTCGAGAAAATCAAAAACAAACAACGCACATGCGGGAATTTAAATATAAATTAGTGACAATTTACCCATCGCACCTTCTCTCTGTATGTATATATATATATGTGTGTGTACTTTCGCTTACTGACTATGAGAACCGGATTCAAATCTCATTATGGTCAATTTGTCAGGAATGTTTACGGACTGAAGAGCCGATCCCATTGTGCAGTAAATTTGGAATGTACCTGAACCTAATACTTCCGGTTTACGTAACCCTTATGCGTGAAATTGGTTGAACTTTTTGGCATCTGTCGATGTACTGTTATGTCGTTCAAACTCCTCTCTCCAAAGTACTGTTGCAGTCTTAAACCACAAACCTCTGGGGTTGTTGAACAAACATAAAAGTACCTGAGCAGGCGCCTGCAACAGGGTTTGGCTAGCTATCCATGTAGATCGTGTGCGCTCAGAAAATGAGTAGCTGGCTATTATTTGTGTAGTGCAAAAGAGTAAATATATTCATTCTGTTTTCACAAATTATGTCATTGATATATAACATGTCCTGTGTTTATATTTTCATTACCGTGATAATATTCTCTTTAGCTGAGTTCAACAGTGATTTTAAAAAAAAATTAACCTCTTGTAAGCTACTGGTGATGTTGTCAATGTGTTTATTTGTATCTTTCCTGATCATACCCATGTCAAGACAGCCTGACGAGCCCATCGCTCTCCAGACTGGTTAGAATTCAGAGATTTTCCTTCTCCTAGACTATTCACCAACCAAGGCTATAGCACGCAGTCTCTCATACTGTTTATCCATAGTTGGAAGAAAAGGTGGATATACACCTTTCTCAAGGGTATTTGCACCTGTGAATGTAATGAACTTGACTGGAATTTGAACTCGACTCTCCGATTCTTCAAATCCGAGCGGCTATAAATTACTCCATTATAAGTATAACACGTGACATATTATTTCAAATTAAACATCCTTATATTTAATTATATTGTCATATTCTTTAACGGGTATATATTTTCTCTGATGATTGCTATCTGTTTAATATGACATTTCTGCAATCTTTAATCAACATGCTTAGTATATTAGTTTTTTTTATGTTTGGCATTATTATTGTGAGCGTTGCATGCTAATAAAGTGACGCTGGAGTACAAATGTATGAAGCTTAATATATCGTGATAGCTAGTGTGGTAAGGGTATACCAGGCACATGCAGCACAGCCAAATGTGTGTGTCATGATGAAAGGTTTTCATAAAAGCAGCGCATGTACTTGCAGATGGGACCCAGTCAGAAATACAGAAAGACGAATAATCAAGTTCACCCAGTTGATGGTATTTCGATGCGATGCCCCTTGGCTGCCTTATCCTTGAAACCTAAAAAAAACACCTCTCGATACTTGGTTATGATGCCCCCTCACTATCCCTGCTATTGAACAGAAATACATATTGTATTATCCCCCTAAGAGGCATGACACATTGGTTATGGTCAGGCAAGTGAAAAGCAAATCTTGTTACTGAATGTGATATTAACTGTAGCGCATCTTAATTCACAAAGATAAAATATATACATTTAAGATCATAGGCCACGATAGTCATTCCTGGTGTAGTAACATTGAAGTTATTATTATTTCCTTTGATTTCTGGTAGGTACACAGTCCCCCACCCAGAGACCTATGGTTAGAAATGGCATCATCACATTTTCCACTGACACACACACACACACACAAATATTTTACATAGATAAAGTCCTTCGTAATGTGTGGGCTGTACTCAGGAGAACAATTTTTTGTATTTCTTTAGGGCATAGGCCTCCAGGAATCCCTTCAATTAGTTTGCTGGAATCTTTTCCAACCAATCTGAGGACTCCAACTACAACAGGATAAGTTGATGTTCCTATGTGCCACATCTTTGAGATTTCGATTTCAAGGTCCTTGTATTTTGATAGCTTTTTGAAGATCCTCAAAGATATATTGCAGCCGGCAGGGACTGCCATATCCAT
Organism: Acanthosepion pharaonis; assembly: GCA_903632075.3. Classification (NCBI taxonomy): domain Eukaryota; kingdom Metazoa; phylum Mollusca; class Cephalopoda; order Sepiida; family Sepiidae; genus Acanthosepion; species Acanthosepion pharaonis. The sequence continues at coordinate 1,363,595 of CAHIKZ030000177.1, forward strand.
AAGGTGGCCCCTTTTTGGTGTGCGGGTCTCTAATAACAATGCCTGGGCGGTTAGCTTTGATTGTTCTGTCTTTGTAGTCCCATAAAATTATAACAGGTCTTATCTCCGTAACCGGGTCTGGGTGGTGTTCATACCGATTTCTTTCAGTTTCCTTTCCGTAGATGTTGCAGATTTTCCAGTGCAGATATTGGCCAACTCTGTTATGTCGGGTTTTATATTCACTGGGTGCCAATACCGTGCAACCGGATACAAGATGATCGATTATTTCCGGGTAATTATCACAGAACCTGCATTTTGGGCTAACACAATATTTTAGGATGTGTGCTTGATAATTTCTAGTTAACAAGCACTGATTCTGTGCAGCAAGGTTAAAACCTTCCGTTTCAGCTTTTAACCCTGCACTACATAGCGACTAATAGAGACGGGGCTTGTCTACATCATCTTGTTTGGTACGGGCAGAGTATTGGCCACGAAGCGGCTTATCTTCCCATTGTTTCTGTATCTAGTCGATTGCATTTGGTTTCGCTTTATTTTTTATGTATTTTTCAACTTCAGTCGGTGTATTGTGCTTTACTTGTATTGTTGAATCCATTTGAAACTCCATTTTGAACTTGTTTTATTATTATTATTATTATTATTATTATTATTATTATCATTATTATTATTATTATTATTTGCGTCTGCTTGTTCATTTTACGAGCTGTTTCCAAGTTTCAACCTAAATCATCAACAGAGTGCAATTTAATAGATCATTAGTGCAACTGATTGGATATGGATCTGACATTAACAGCTGCGTTTTCTTGAATTTATGATGTCTTGTGATTGTGTATATGAGGTTACAGTTTCATGAAAATGTGTAAGTCTTCACAGATGAAATTTATGTACAATTAAAACTGCGTAAACAGATTAAACGGAGAGTCAGAAAGCCTAAAATTACGCCACAACTATAAAAACTGTAACAAAATATTACAGTAACAATCATAAGTATGAATGCAGGTCATTATTTAAAGAAGTAAGAGGGTACAAATAAAAAATATTTAAAAATTCACAAGGCTTTCCATTAAGCAGACGTTAAACCTATGTGAGAGTTATCAACTCCTTTATCTTTTCTTTCTTTCTTATCATATATATATATTTCACTAACGTCTCTGATAAATCCTTTTTCTGTCTTTCTTCACAATCAAAGTGGAATGGTCTATTATTTATCTGAGGTAATGGTATAACACGATCGGCCTGTATCGATCTTGGGTTGTTCCCACGTTGGTCAGTAATGATGCCGGTCAACTGATGCTTATCTGCTTCGCGCTTTGTTCCTTCATCTGCTTTTGTCCGACTTCGTGTTCCTTGATCACAGAGAATTGATGATCAGATTTTGTCCATACTTGAGCGCTGGGTCGATTCGAGGCGGAACCGTACTCCAAAAGGACAAAGAATCTTACCACTGGCGAAATTAAAAATATTATAAGAAAATAACGAAGAAGGCCGTGGGGTTAATTTTTAGTTGATTTATATAATTCTTGATACAACAATATTATCCCTTCCCGCTAAACTCTTTATCGTGACACTTTGTCTTTTCATTCTAAAAGCGGGTTCAATCAACAAAGAAAGAGTTCGGTCGGTAAATCCTTCGTCAGCAGGTCACATGGGTTTCAGTCCGCTGCTGCCTCTTCTCGTCTGCGCCTCTTGCCGTCTTTCGCTTCAACTGCTGGGTTGCTTAAGTGCTCTATTCCACCTCAGGACTCATCAATATTCATATCAATCATTTTCTACAGTTTTGGAGAAACGACACTGACCAGAAACTTTGCTTATCATTCTTTTCCATATCCTGACGACAACCAGTCCGCGATCGTTTACTTATTCAAAACAATAATTTTCCAATAACAAAGTCTGTGTTTATAAATTATTTCTGTCCTTGACTTCAAATATTTTTCTTTGTTGTCAACTTTTCAGTATAACCGATTAAAAACTTTGACCACTTTGCATGTTTCTAAAACCATATTTCAGATTGTTTACATTATCGGCTTGCGATTTATAATAATTCCATTTGCCTCTGGGCCGACAAACAATCCACATTCAGCATTTCTAAAATTATATTTTGGACCCGACATTCCATTCTGAGTTTCTGTTTTTTCCTTGCTCCATATTTAAACTCATAACGTTTTTAACCTTTCCAATTCTCCAATACGGGGTTTTCACATGAACCCTTTTTATCCTAATTTCATACTACCAGTGTCAAAATAGTGTCACAATGGTAGGTGGTGGAATGGTTAACAGAGCGTAACAAGAAATTGGTTTGCTGAGTTCGAATTATTTATTTTCAACATCTATCTTGTCTTCATCCAACCCAGCTATGGGTTAAATAGCAGGATATCTCCTTTAACCATGGCTGTTATCTAGTATAGGAGAAGGACAACTCTGAATTCAAAACCGTATGTAACCCAGGCTTGACACATATTTAATGACTTAATAATTTCGACTGTGGTCAACCTGCGACGGCGTTGATGTTTTTTTTTTTTTTTAATTATTCCACTCCAATTAAGACGACAAAAGTCACTAATATGCAAGAGATTACTGGGAGTGAAGAATACATTGGAGACAGTAAATGAACAATATTCAGGAAACAGATGATGATTAACATTACATTTACATTTTTGAAGATCGTTGTTGGCAGGAAGCCGGAGAGCAGAAGTGTGGAGGGAAGAACTATTAACATAGAACTTACGGTTAGAAATAGCATTTTCAACAATGAAATTATGAGACCTACCTGCCAATCTAGTACTGCGCTTAAATTCATGAAGTCAAAGTACGAAAGAGTAAAGATTATCTGAATAATAACCGTTAAAATAGTTATAGAAAAAGCACTGGGAAGTTACGTTACAGCTGTGGGAAAGAATTATTATTATTAATAATAGCACGGGCTACATGATGGTATGATAATCTTTCATTAAGCAAGTTCTTAGTCCTTTCTAACAGCAATGTTAACTAACAATTATACAAATCAATTTTCTCTGGTTGGTAGAATTTCATTTCAAATAAAAACAAAAACAAAACAAAAACAAAACAAAACAAAACAAAAAACAAAACAAGAAGAAACGTAACACATAAATGACTGTTGATGTCTCATATTTTTAATGCCTTAAGCCGCTTGATTCAAAATTAGTATGTATCAGAGTTACAAAGAAAAGGTGACCCATTTCACTATTTCTGTGCCACTTGACATGATGTAAACTTTATATCAGACGTTCTTTGTCATAGCCACAAGCTTTTCATTATACATGAAATAATTTATACTGGAATTTGAACTCACGAGATAATTTCTTTCTTTCATGCCGAATTAGATTGGCGAGACTGTCTAACTTAATTGTCGAGAACAAAAGACGCTTCTTTTCTTTTTAAATGACATTACAATTTACTAAATATTATAGCGACGGTACTTGACAAATTTCACGCAATGTTGTAAACAACTGATTGAGAATAAGAAATAAATAAAAAAAGTAGAAACTGTATACATATTTTTTTTTGAAGTCATTAACGTTCCGAGTCTTATCCGGACAATTGGGATCACTGCGTATATTGTTATTGTTGTCATCACAACGTTTCGGCCGATTCATTCCACGTGCTTTTTCAGGTGAACAAAGATAGCGTCTATAATTTTGAGAAGAGCCATTATGATTCAAAGATCTGCTCGAGAAATTTAATTAATTCTTGGCGTTGTTTTCGTCGTTATCACAAAGTTTCGGCTGATCCGTTATAGGGACTACTTCAGGTGTAGAATACGTAAAGAAAGATTATGATATTTTTTTTTGTCACAGCGCAGGATAATGAATAGAAATGGTAGCTTATAATCCAACCGCCAACAGCTCATATTTCGGTGAATACATACATATATATATATATATATATATATATGTGTGTGTGTGTGTGTGTGTTCAAACAGGTTTGCTTAAATAATTTAGACATGTCATGTCGATTAGTTTTCGTTGTAATACGTTCAAGTTCGCGGATTAATTTCTTAGTAGTCTTAGAAAATTTATTAAGAAAAATACCGAAATTTTCTTTCAAATAGTTTTTATTTTCCCTAGTACTTTCAATCTCATATGAGACCATCTTCAGGTGGCTAGTTGTCTGTAACTATGATATGTCTAAATTATTTAACCAAACCTGTTTGAATGAAAATAAGCTGCCTAAATATACGCTGTATGTGTGTGTGTGTGTATACACACGTGTATATATATATATATATATATATATATATATATATATATATATATATATATATATGTATTATAACTTTCTACTATAAGGTTATTATTATAACACACACTCGTCATTAGCATGATGTAATTGGTTAAGTATTCTCTATACGTAAGTCTCGGGCTCTTGCCGTACGCATGTATAGTTAGTAGGAAAACTGGCTCTAATACAACCACTTCTAGCCACATGCCATGGAAGTCTTTATAGTATTGTATGAGCTCAAATGGTCACCGATCGTGTACTCTTTACTTCACAACATAGCACCTTTTCAGATTACTACTTTATTAAATAAATATATTTTTAAATTTTTTTATCAGTATCTTCCCCTCCCCTTTCTGGAGAATTTATCAACGTACTTTGTAGAGTTTCCATTTTGAATCCACTTGTAGTTTTTATGCACGTTTGTTGGATCCAAGATTTGTTTTGGTACATCAAAAGTGGCATTTTAACCAGTTCTACAGGTATTTCATTAGTTAATCTTTTCTTCAGCTTATTTTGGTGTCTTTTATGTTGGAATTTTTTTCTTTCAACATGTAGACCAATTTTCCGATTCTCACTGTTATTATGCCGCCTTCTCATATTTCCTTCCTATCCTTGTATGCTCTAAAGAATACTTTATCGCCGACCTTGAAAATATTGATGTCGCTTTTATTAACCTTTCTTGATTTCGACTTGGCAATAACACCAATTTTATCCTTCGAACACCATTTTTACCCTTCTGGAAAACATTAATTCCGCCGGCGTCATATCTGATGGTCTGTTGGGGTTAGATGTTAACCGATACACTCTCAAAAAATTTGGTAGTACCTCCTCATTTAATTTGGCCAGAATTGCTTTTTTCAACGCTCTTTTGAACGTCCCCATAAACCGATCTGCTTGTCCGTTAGACCTTGGCTAATACGATGGCGTCGTAATATGTTCTCTATAGAATAAATTGCAAAAGCCTGGAAATTCTTTTCCATTGAATTATGCTCCATTACCCGATACTATGGTATCCGGTATGTCATATCTAGCAAACAGTTCATGCGAGATTTTCACTTTCACTGAGGTTGTAGGATTTTTGCACTTTCCGGCCATTTTCGTAAAACTATCAACTACCACGAGATAATATGCTCCATCCATAGGTCTTGCAAAATCTTTATGCAATCTTGATCACGTAGTGTTTGTCTTTGGCCAAGATTCTATATTTGCAATAGGTTCTTACATAGATGCTTTTACTGTTCTATTCCCGATATCTTGGTTCATTCCGGTCCATTATATAAAACTTCTTACGAGAGATTTCATTCTTGAACTGTCAGGGTGACCGGAATGAAAATCCTTTAATATACGTTTCTGTAAACACTCTGTATTACAATTCTTTGACAGTACATTGCAACACCATCGCGTATCGAATACGCGTTCAATTCTTGATTCTGTTCTTTTTTAGTTTCTTTTAATTGCTTCTTCATTTTAGCAATCAAGACGTCCTATTCTGTCTTTTCTTTACTTTCATCCACTGTCAATGTTAAATTCCCGTACTACGTTGCATAGAATGTTTTTAATTTCCATCTCGCTGCTATGACCGTGTTCTCTAATAGTTTCGCATTTTTAGGTATTAACCTAGATAATCCATCAGCATGTCCTAATTTTTAAACGGTTTGTACTCCATCGTAAAATTATAATTTAACAGGATGGTATCCCAGCGCTGTATTCTGTTAGCTGTATGGGTAGGTATACATTTATTTGAACCATATATTGCTAATAACGGTTTATGGTCTATTTGCAAAGTGAAATTTCTTCCATGGATAAATTTATGGAATTTTTAATAGCGAATATGATTGCTAGAGTTTCTTTCTCTATCTGGCTGTAATTTTTCTCTGCCGGTAGAAGTGAGCGTTAAGCATGAACGAAAGCTTTCATTTAACCACCGTCGTATTGTATAAAATCACCGCTCCAACACCGTAATCACTGGCATCTGACGTTTCTACAATGTTTGCTTTTGGATCGTTGTACGTTAACGATAAATCAGACTTAAGACTTTTTTTTTTCTTGTCAAACGCTTTTTGACATTTATGATCTCAATTCCATTTTACTCAATTTTTCAGTAGATTTGCTAAGTGTAGCTGTCAAATTATCTATATTATGCACATAAATTCGATAATAATTAGATAGTCCTAAAAAGCTTGTAACATAGATACGTTTGTTTGTGTAGTCATATTTCTAATTGCATTTTCCTTCGACGGATCTGGTTTCCTACCATTTGAACCAGGTATTTTATTTTTGGCAAAAACAATTTACATTTTTTATTCACTAAGCTTGAATCCGTGTTTTTGCATAATTATTTTGACATGCCCAACATGTTCTTCTTTGACACACTCTCGATCAAAATATCGTCCACTGCGAAATCGCAATCAGCCAGCATGGTATCCAAGGCTTGTTGAAACTATCCTTGGCTAGTGCCACCTTTATACCAAATCGAAGTCGATTAAACTTATATAATCTTCTATGCGTATTTATGGTCGTTAATTCAGAACATTGGTTTTCAATTTGAATTTGTAAATATTTTTCCGCCGTTCAACTTCGAAAAAAATTCTTCTGGATTTTGTAAAGTGTAATTGTGTTTCGAGACAAAAATTTAATCCTGTCGAGAAATCCATGCAACCCCGAATTTTTTCATTTCTTTTCTTTACGTTCACCGTTGGTGCCAGCCTATTTCGAATGGTTTATTTTCTGAAATACACCAATTCTTTCTAAGCTTTCTAACTTCATTTAATTGTTCTACTGCTGCAAAGGGTACGCTCCGTTTCAGTTTAAATAATGGCGTAGAAGCTTTTTTTACTTGAAAATTCGCATTGAATTTTGAACACAGACCCAGTTCCTTAGGCAAAACATCAGGAAAACAGTTTTTTTTAATTCTTCCTTCAGTTTTTGGTTGTGACTTTGTAAATTTGTTGCTTGTCCACTTACATTTTTACAATATGTATTTATCGGCAAATCCCACAGTTCGAATAGTTCCATCCAGTCCGTACCGAATAGATTCGACACATTTCTTAGAACATAAGCTTTTTGTTTTTACCTGCTTTTTGTTTTTACCTACGTAACAAAATCATCATCGTATTTTTGGTTAAATCCATGCACCTACAACGAGCATGGAACAGAGAGTACTTGTCACTAAAATATTTCGTCAGAATGTGTACCGTGTCTTCAATCCCTATTTTACCTGGTTTTCCCGGTAAAATATAATTGCAGTATTTTTCGTACTCTATTAGAGCAATTTTTCTTACAAACAACCTGATTTTTTTTAATCTTCTTCCTAGTCACTGCATTCCCGACTAAATTTTCTTAATGTCTGTGAAAATACGCAACAAAAGTCAGTTTGTCATCAAGATTGTGTACGAATTCTGATACGGTGTTTTACACTACGCCTGGCGTAAGAAACGTTGAAGCAAACAAACTCCAAAAACAACTCCAAAAACTTGTTTTTACAACTGTAGCAACTGTCAGATATTTTGTTTTTGTTGCTTCTATTGTTGTTGTTGAATTTCAACTATTGAAGCCAAAATGATCTCCATATCTGTAAGAATTTTTTTAAACAGCCTTGTTGAAATTCTTGTAACTTTTGATGCACACGTATGAGTTTCGAAAATCTTATCACCAACTTTTATAACTCCAGTTATAATATTGCGATTTTTATCCCGCGCTTGGAATATCCTCGTCGTTAACTATTATAACTTCTTATTGTTAGGTTATTTTATAACACAAACTCGTACTTGATATAACATAATTCGTTAAAGTATCCTCTATACGTAATGCTTAAGCTATTGCCGTACATCTGTATAATTAGTAGGAAGACCGCTCCTAACATCATAACATGGAAATCTTCATAGTTTTGGACGAGTTCAGAGAGTCACTGGGGATGTACTCTTTACTCCACAACATTTATAAATATGAGTGTGTGTGTACGCGTTTATATATGTACATATATGTGTGTATTTGTGTGTATATATGTATATATATATATATATATATATATATATATATATGTCTCTATTTATATATGAGTGTGTGTGTGTATATATATATATATATATATATATATATATATGAGTGTATGTATATATATATATATATATATATATATATATATATAATGGACTCTCCCTCGTCGGTTTCGGCGTATGAGGATCTGACAGTTTAATTGATTTAGTTATGAATTTTTGCGTGATAATCTTAAGTGGTACTTAAACAGTCTGTTTTTTTTTATCATTTTATGCGAATACTTTTATATTAGTATCGTATATTTATTTAATTCCAGGTATAAAGTATGTGTTACGCTCGGGAAGAAAAAAATCTTCACCCACATTTAATGATCAAAGGGATAAAGGTGTAGCCAAACTCAAGATAACAAACCTGTCTGCCTATGTTTTGTCTCCTTTTCTTTCTCTTTTCTTTCTCTTTTGATTTTCGTTTTCCTTCAATTTTCTAACTTAATCCTTACCATTCATCCTTCACACTTTTTTCTTTTACCTTTCCTCACCTCTTGGTTTTGCCATATTTGGAAGTAGCGCTTTGATTTTAGCCAGTGTGCACTGACACGGCACACATTTTCGACAGAACACAGTTAATACATTTTAATCTTAGACAGAGAAATGGGAAACGTCGACTCATCAGACACTGGAGTAAGGATTGATTGGGAATTTTTATTTTAAAAGTAGATCATTGATCGATTTAATTCTTTTTAAATTGTTGGGAACTCTGAATTATCGTCTTTTACGTTTTAGAAATATATATATGTGTATGTGACGATTTATACGGACATCATCAGGTGACATGCATGCGTGCATGAAACAAAATATTTCATCTTTTGATCTATTATTGTTTCTTAATATACTTGTATTTCCAGTATATCGATCATCAATCTCGGCTTTCCGGTATATCGATCATCACCGTTCCTTCAAGGCATAAATCCTTCATATAAAGAAAAGATCTCATCAAGTGTTTCCTATACTTCAAACGAGGGCAGAATCTTTTAATTTCTGTTCATTATAAAAGCCTTTTCTAATTGATAATAGATTTATTAACGATGTCAGTTGGTACAATGGCAGTAAACTAGTTTTTAAAAATAATTATCATCGTAACCTTTTTAGAGGGGTAGAATTATCATGGACATGTTCTCGTTTTTAACATTGTCATGGTTGTGTTTTGACCCAAGACATGTGAGTGAAATTGGATTGACGGCACTATTCGGACGCTTAAAAACAATGAAGACAATTCTTGTATCCAAGAGTTAGCTTCCTTTGAGTCATGTTTGGGTAATGTAAACCTTCCACATTCACCCACATACATATATTAAATGCCAAAATAATACGTACAAAGGATGTATGGAAGTACTTTTAAACGTAGATGGTACAATAATAGGTCGTCTTTTAAGCTGGCAAATCTTAGGTACTCTACCAAACTAGGTAGCCATGTGTGGAATTTAAAAGAAAAAAAGCAGCAAATATCCGTTGATAAGGTGGAAAATTTTAAAAAAATCAAAACTATATAACAAACACAACCATATTTGCAAGCTCTGCCAATAGGAAAAATTAGCGATTATGGTATTTCCGGATCCAAAAAACCTTTTAAACCAGAAATCCGAAGTCTTAAGTCTTTGTTTACATATCAGAAAATTCTTTTTAAGTGCATATGAAGCTGGATAAAATAAATTAAATTTAACCCACCACCACCAATGCATTTACAATACACTTGCTTTTCTTCTCTTCCCCCTTCTTTTTCTTTATCTTCCTTCTTCACATCTACCCTTTCTATTACACCCAAACTCGTGCCTTTTTTTATTTTTGAAAATAATAATGTAGTGTTTTTTAGTTTAAAATATATAAAGCGTTAGGAGATCATTTTCCCATCGCCGTAAAGTTGCCTCCCTGTGTCTTTTCAATAAATATTGATGAGCTCTTTGCTATGGAATTTAAACCGCAACAAGATCTTTAGGAATTTAAACGTAATTTCAGCTAACTATGATTAGAACTTTCAACAAGGAATTTCTCATCAATTTACAGTTGAATCTGTGAGATGTATCAGTAATTTCTATGCTAACTATGTTTCTTTTCTCTCACTTCTCGCTTATGGAACTTTCTTCCGGCTCCATTCTTTTCGGTCACGTTTGATCTTAAAAAATGTAAATGCAATGTCTTTTTCTACAGTCTTCCTGATTACTCTTCTATTGTTCTCGTTCTTCAGTAATGTTTCTGTTTTCTGATTCTCCCACACCCAGTACTCCCTTGTGATTTAGTGGCTTTACTGACTTGCATGGGGTGAATTTGATAAAAAAAAAAGCATGACAATGTGGAAAAATGTGTGACGCGTTTCGACTTTTAAGACTTCGTCTGATGAAGCCATAAACAATGAAACGCGTTACGCGAAAACATTTTCCACTTTGTCATAATTCATTTTCCTAAAATTGTTCTTGATATATAAAAAAAAAGTTAGATATCGTTATCACACACACACACACACACACACACACATATATATATATATATATATATATATATATATATATATATAATAGATAGGTTGGTTAATAAAACAAGGGAAAACGAAAAGGTACCAATGTGATCAGTGCAAAAAGAATTTATTACATATTAATTGTTAATCAAAAGACAGAACTGAAGCACGGAGAATAAATTTATTAGTCTGGAATTTTCGGGCACGCCTGTGTCCTTCATCAGCCGTGCGAAAAATAATAAACAGACAAACGGGAAAGACTCACCAACGTCTTTTTTTTTTTTTTTTTTTTGTCTGATGTGAACTTGTGTGTGTGTGTGTGTGTGTATAATATCTGAAACCAATGTGAAGATGATGAGACAAAGAATTATTATTTATTTTTTTTTTTTTATCAAAGACGCGTTTCATCACCGGACAAAATGTGTTTTCTCTTTTTCCTCTTCAGTTTGATAATGAAAGAAAGAGCAATATTTGAGGAAAAATGTCTCAGGATCTTTGAGGACAAGTCGGCATCGTAGATCAAATTTATTGCCTCAGCTTATTTCCTAATGATTAAAGCTTGAAAAGAGTCTGTTGGGTTTATTTGTTTCATCTGTATCCCTTTTGTATATATATATATATATATATATATATATATATATATATATATATATATATAATGTGTGTATATGCATGTATGTATTTATGTGTGTGTCTGATACCTACAATCTTCAAAAATTTAAATGCAACGTCAATCGCCATCTTCTGTCTTCTTGGAACCCGTTCAACTTTTGACCTTTCCACAATCCTCCCTATTCTCGGTTTTTTCTTTCAGTCTCTCTAACCCCAACGTACTAATGGAATTTCCAGCTTGCTTAGGGTGAATTTATTATATATATATATATATATAGAGAGAGAGAGAGAAAAGAAGAGAACCTATATATAATATTAAAAGAAACGTTATGCAAAGATACATATAATCAATTAAGAAAAACATTCAAATTAAACTCATCATTTAATAAAATAAAAGCTTAAACTTGACCAATAAGATTTGACATGCCGTAAAACAAACAAAAAAACAAAGTATTGTAATTCGATAAACAAGAAGTTCAATAAACGGTCAGGATATTTAAACACTGTCGGTTCAAGATTTTGTGTGCAAAAGATGCGGAATGTGGTTTGCAAAAAGCAGAGCAGTGTCTCAAAGAAAATACAAATACTAAAATATGCAGTAAAGCAAAAATTATATTTTGGGCCTTCATGCTTCAGAAACAATAGGAATTTTTACAGCTTATCAACCCTTTGTGGGTTACTTAAGTCCGAAACATATTTTGAATTGTATGTATTTTTTATGAGTGAGTCATTGCGTTAACAATTTCTTGGGAATATCAAAGATTGCTGGGAGGAAGAGATGGATTCATATCTTTCCAAAGATTATGTGCTCGTAAATGAATACAAGGATCCAGACTGAAATTCGAAATCGCCTCTCAGATTTCTTATTCCGAGGCGCTATCTCTTACACCACTCACACATCCGCAAATGACTGGACAGTCGATCAGTTTTATACGTGTGGCGCATCTCTGTGTAACTCATTTCTACATATATATTTATATATTTACTCACATCTGTTTCTCTCTTTCTTTCTCTCTCTCTCTCTCCATTTCTCTTTCTTTCTCTCTCTCTCCATATATATATATATATATATATATATATATATATATATATATATATATATAAAGGTAATAAATCCTTTGGTATATAATCAAGTGGATTCTAGTAATATGAAATATTAAAACTGATCCACAAAAAGCTCAATGTATTTATTATAACAGAGCAAATAATAGTTTATACCAGGGTTGAATAAGACTGACGAATTTTTCGTCGGTTGAACTAAGCCTATTCTCCATATAAGGTAATTTTAGATATTATTGTGTACTAGTATATATATATATATATATATATATATATATATATATATATATATGTTTTTATATATTGTATAGATTGTATTAGGTATTGTAATAAATAAGAATATTCACTTATTTGTTTCATCTTTGTATTTCGTGGAACTCCGAGTAAGGTCAGATAAGTGAACATTTAATTTGTTAATATGAAGGTCTATTTTTTTTTATAATGAGTTATTTAATAAGTTTTCTGTCATTTTTTGCGAAGTACTATCTTTGTTATATATATACCGGGTGTAAAAGCAAAATTGTCCAAAACCGTGTAAAAGCAAAAGCGTCCATTTGTTAGATTAAGCTTTGGACCGTTGTATCTTAGAAATGATCAAAGATATCTTACTGAAATTCCCCGAGGTTTTTATAACACTATTGTACTCTACTTTGAGAAATAAGGATGTATATTTTCTCTCAGGCTTAACAGAACAATTTGTGATAAATTGGATCATAAACGAAAATGACATGTTCATCATTAATTAATCATAGCCAAGAATTGGAAGATCACAAAGGATTGGAATAAAGTTCATATATATTCCAGGATGATTTTCCAACTTATGCAAGATGATCTTCGCCCTCTCTATCTTTCTAACTTTCTGTCCTGGAGTAACAAGGTGTCTCACAGATTTCACGTACGATTTCATTTTCAATGGCGTTGAATGTAGAATCTACACACCATCACTTGATAAGACACCAGAAGTGTTGAAACAAAATGGCTATCTTTGTAGTGATTTTATAACCTAATTATTTTATAATTTTCGAATAAATTATATATATATATTCTCTTTCAATCATTTCTTCACGGCCATATCACGTTGAAACACGTTCTTGTACGATTATCATCGAAGTTGAGCATCGTCGCCTATAGTCAGTATCTAGATGGGTGACCGCTTAGTAATACTGTGCGGGTGGTGTAATGAATAGCGGCTCGGAACTGGAAAACGGATCGCCGAGTTCCAGTTTCAGTCCAGTCGGGTTTGTTATATTCACTTACGCGCAAATATCGATGGAAAAGGTATAAATAGACCTATTTCCCTCCAGCTATGGGTTAATTAATATAAATTATATCAGTGAAAATCAATACTATCTCCTGTAAACCTAAAAATATTGTCTTGCTAAAAATCTGCAAAAGGTTGATAAGCCGTAAAAACAATTCAATCTCTTTTCATTTAAATATTTTTTCAGATAGACAGAATATATACGTTCCATATCTCTCTTCATATATTTATATATATTCTTTCTCACTCTATATATATATATATATATATATATATATATATATACTAGCAGTAGAGCCCGGCGTTGCCGGGGATGTAACAGTAAAGAGATAGATCAGTATCGACCATCATAAAGACTGAAAAATTAAATTGACAAAGATTATTGTTTAAGGTTGACGGACACGCATGTCTTAATTAGTTTTTTTTTTTTTTTACGAATTGGTCAAGCCCAAATTCAAACAAAAACATTGTTTACAATCGTTATGAGTCTATCGATTGGTGAATAGAATTTTATTATAAACAATTGTCTTGTAAATGGAATTTTTAAAGCATTCTGAATGTAAATAAAGAAAAAAAAGTGTGCAAGACAATAAAAATACTAGCTGCCGAAAAAAAAAGTGGATGTTTGTTTTATCGGCTGAAAAATTTAAGAAATCCGATCCCATATATAAAACACACACACACACACACACACACACACACACACACACACACACACATTAAAAACCTAAACCTGGGTTTTTAACCTAAGTCACTCCACGGAATCGCTAAAACATAGAGCATAGTCTGATGAAAAAGGCACAAAAGTTTATGAAAACAAAATTTTATCGTCAAAATGATTATTTTTTTATGAAGAGGATAGACTAAATGTTTTTTTAATTATTTTTTAAAATTTTTTCCATCTTTTTAGAATATTCTAAATTTTGATTTAAAAAACCTTGTTTCTCTTTGTCACAACAAGGGTAGTAAATAACATAGATAATTTTAGCGCATTTTTGTATTTAAACACATTAATTTGGAAAATCTTGCAAAAAAATAAAATAATTGTCAGATGTTAATAAAACTTTCAGAAACTATTCACAGATGATCGAAATTATTCTAATTTTATGAAAAACTCTAGAAATTCGAGACCATCGGTTTTAGTGATTACAATAGTTAAAAGCACAAGGCTTTGAAGAATGCAAATCATGTTTTTTTTTTTTTTTTTTTTTTTTTTTTTTGGCCAACGTACCTGAAAATGAACTGTGAATTGTAACATACAAAACTCAATAAAACAAATATATTATTTAGTTTCAAATGCTTTTATTTGTTTTAATTTGTTTTTATGAATATGGACAATATTTTCTGAAAGCAAAAAAATTTTTCAATGAAAATTGAATTTTAATACAATTATTTCTTATTTCTTTAATTTTAAAAAGATTTTTAAAAATGTTTAAATTGAATTTAAAAAAATTTTTAACATTAGTTAAAAGCAACATCAACCTTTCAAAATGTCCGTGTGAGATTGTCATTGTCTAGCGCTTTGAAAATTGTATAATTTGGACCAATCAGATTAGCCATGGTAATTAAGAAATGTAATTTTGTGTTTATAGTCGGACAGTAATTATCAAGTACGGAAGACCAACCAGAATGCAATTTAGTTGCATTATTTGAGTTCAGCATTGTTCTCCACTGTTAAGCCCTTTACTTTTGCAAAACACGTATGGAGAAGTTAATTTGAGTTTTCAATTTCAACTGAGAAGGGTACCTACAATTAACAGTATCATCTTATGAAATTTA
The DNA here is from genome assembly GCA_903632075.3 of Acanthosepion pharaonis. Taxonomy (NCBI): domain Eukaryota; kingdom Metazoa; phylum Mollusca; class Cephalopoda; order Sepiida; family Sepiidae; genus Acanthosepion; species Acanthosepion pharaonis. Next base: position 1,379,046 of record CAHIKZ030000177.1, read on the forward strand.
ACTACTGCTAAACTTTAATTTATATGATCTTATTTTTTATATTAATCTCAGTTATGACATTTTTTCCATAAATGAAATATCAAAATTAATAATAAAATGAATGGAAATACAAATAGCACAGTAAAATGTAATAAATGTACATAAAATTATAGTATTTTATGTACACTTCTGATAAAATTTCATAAGAAAGGTACCCTAAATTAATTTAGATACCTTTTTTCTTATGAAATTTAATCTCACTATTAACAGTCTTACTTTTTAATTTCTTTATATTTTCCATAAAGCATCGTAAACATAAAAATGAAAGCTAAGTACAAAAAATAAAAAAATAAAAAATAAAAAATTAGAGCGCTGAAGGTTTTCCTTAAAAGTAACAAGGTAAATAATTTGTTCACTTAAATAATTTCACTTCCTTCCATCCGTAGAAAGAATTCTCCTCCCGTAACTTATCTAAACGTCATGAATGTGCCTTTCATCAAGCGACGCGAAAGGTTATGACCTGCTTTGTTTTATTTTCAAATTACATTTTTTCGGCGCAGAAGCTAAGTTAAGCTTGGTTTAAAATATTTTAAATAAACAGTATAATTTCTGTTTTTATTAAAATCAGTTTTGAAAAAATGATAATTGACTTTTAAAAGAATATCAAAGTAAGATTTTAATCTTTTTTATCAAATCGAAAAAAATGATTAAAAATGATTATCTGCCCTTTTTTTTTACCAAAAAAAAAACAATATTTTTAACGAAAATTTCAGACGTGCTAGAAACGATTAAAAAAATGTAAAAAAATACCCCCAAAATACTTTGATCTTTCCTCTTTAATAATGATATGAACATTAGACGATAAAATTTTGTTTTCGTCAAGTTCGGCGTCTTTTTCATCATGGTATGCTCTTTTGTTTACATTTTCGTGGGTGAGTTCTCCCCCTTTCATTCTCACGATGTGTCTTAATCGTGTTTTCAAATTGATTTTATTAAAAAACAACTGTATTTTTCCCATTTTCGGTCCCGTTAGAACCACCACAAAGTAATTTTATGTAGTCCTGTGAAGTTTTGTTGAAATCGGCTAAAAAATGTAGGAAATTCGATCCAACATATAAACGTTACAGAACACACACACACACACAACCTGCGTTTTATTATAAGTAATATATATATATATATATATATATATATATATATATATATATAAATTATTATTAACAAATGACAACTTTACGTTTTCGTGATTATTAAATTTCTTTCCTTAGGATCGAAATTCGATCCTAATTCCTCAGATCGACCGTTTTCATACAAATAAATGGTTGACTAATATTCAAGGCATAAGAAGAATTATGTATTATCATTTTTAATCTATGCACAAATTTGTTTGAGAAGGCAGGTTTAAATTGGTAGCATGGTTGAAGGAGATATATATCTCACGAAAGGGATAAGGTGATTGAGAGAGTGGAAGACGAAATTGGAATTATCCATACAGATTACCAAACACATCATTAACTAATATATATATATATATATATATATATATATATATACTCTTCTTTACAGTTGAAATTAAGATACCTTTAGTTATTGACACTTTTTGCTGACGAATTTTAATTTTAAGATTCGCAGGGTTTTTCAAACAGTTTACGGCATCATTTGTTAGTGGTATACAGGTTAGTTGGAGAGAAAGAGAGAGAGGAAGGGCGTTAAAAGGGACATGGTGGGAGATATGACAGATGAAGACACCGTTACAGGTATTATATTATGGAGGAAGGGAAGGGGAAAACTATGAGCTGACTTACATCCTAATGATCACACGGCCAAAGTTTGATTCGACGGGAATCCACGGAAATTAACGAAAAAGTGAAAAAAACAATCGATAGGTAAATTTAGTAAGATATAAGAAAGATAATTCAGAATTATTGGTATTAAGCTCGTCCATATATCAGAGCTCAAAGTTTGGCGGAGTGTTTTCAAAGAAAGAATTTGGATATATATATTTATATATATATATATATATATATAAATTCTCTCCAAATCTTTGGCATATATAAAATATAATAACATTAATAATATATATATATATATATATATATATATATATATATATATCATGAGCTCAAACCCTTCATAATATAATTCCTGTAAACCCCTATAATATAATTCCTGTAAAATGAAAATAGCTATTAACTAAAGGTATCTTAATTCCTATTGTAAAGAAAATTTTGCTCTGTTTAATGAAAATAATCATTGAGCGCTCTTTGTGAGTCAGTTTTAACATATTTCAAATTCTATATTTTGTTAATAAGACTTACTACACAGATACACACACACACACACACACACACACACATATATATATATATATATATATATATATATATATATATATATATATATATATATATCCTCTCCTTGAAGTGTGACGCAATCACTCACACACCTCTATATTCGTACTCATGTCAAATTGAAAAAGTGTTTAATTTTGTTTCACCTGAAGGTCAAATTTTTAAACTTCTTTAATGACGTCTTGTGCAGTCGAACAAAAATTTTACTGTTAAGCCAGATAGCGAATACATCCCGCTGGGAATTCGACCAGTTAGAAACGACTGAATACTTTGACCTCGTCATACATGCGTCAATATTGCACAGGTAAGTAACTGAAGAAAGTTAGCAAAATAAGAGTGAGAGAGGGGAGAGAGAGGGAGGGGGAAAATAGAGAGGGGGTAAAGAGAGAGAGAGAGTATTTTCGCGTTTCAAATTATTAACGAGGTAAATTTTTTTTCATTTTGTCCCAAAACTGCAAGTCAGAATTTAACGAAAATTTCACAGTATAATGTGAATAGCTATATTCGAGGCTGTATAAAAACTGTATTGTTCTGCGCAACAGTAAACAACTGGTGGCCATTTGCAATATTAACACGATATAGAAGTCTTTCAGACTATAAACGAGTGTCATTATAATCTTGCAATTATGGGTCGCCAATGTGACTTGACCCCTTCGGATAAAAGATATTATAACATCTGAAATTTTCAAAGGCAAATCTACATTAGAAATATCCAAAATAATTGGAAGATATCACCAAACTGTGAAAAGATTTGTTACAGCTCCTACGAAGATAAGAGAGCCGATAGGAGTCCCTCGAGGGTTGTTTACCGACGTTATTAAGCTGTAAATAACCCAGGCCTGACGAGTGGAGCACTTTTCAGGAACATTGGAAAAGCAACAGTGTCCAGAGGTACTCGCTATTGTATTCTGAAAAAGGTCGTCACGTCAGTGAGACTAGTGACAAAGCCTTGATTGACAAAAGTACACATACAAATGCGTTTGAAATGGGCAAAGGAGAATATGAGGGTCAATTTCTCGAAAGTTTTGTTCACAGATAAAAGTTGTGCAACACTTGGAGTGCTTGATGGTTGGAGCAAAGGTTGGGTCGTAAATGAATGAGATCATCATCAACGCTTGACACGCCAAGAAAGAGGAGGAGGTATTATGATTTGGGGTGGACGTTTCATGGTTGGCTCGTGCAGAGAGCCTGGCGGTACGAAAATAAGCGCAGACGCTTATATAGCCTTCTTCAAAGACCGTCTGGAATCTTGGTTAAAAAAGCAAAGAATAACCTTCAGAGAACCATCGTATTTATGCAAGATATTTCTCCTTCGCATTCAGCGCATAAAACTACGGAGTACCTGCAGAAATTAGGGTTTTGTTGACCTTGGAATATGAACTGGCCGGTCAATTCTCCAGACTTAAACCCAATTGAAAACTTGTGGAGCATTCTCAAGCGATGTGTTTATGAGAATGGACCCCAATTTAGAAACACGTATGACTTATGGCAGGAAATAATCAACGTATCACGTAAAATGACATCAGAGGAGATCAAAAAATTGACATGTTCGATGAACCAGCGCCATTTCAGTTATTTTTTTTTAAAGGTCACATATATCATATTAACCAAATCTCCTATCCTTTTGAACAATGTTTACTTTTTTTTATTTCCATTTAATTTTATCTTAGTTACTGTATGTATCCATAAAATTTGTAAATGAAGCAATTAAAGTGTTATTTTCTTTTTTTAAAGAGGTTTTTAATATACCTCGCTAATAATTTGATACACTAATAATTTAATTAAATTAGATAAATGAGCGTAACTTATGTTCTTTTTTCTAGAACCTTACAATTTTTATAGAGTAGGTGTATGTACATGTTGTCATCATTCTCTAATAATTTTGTTAAATTCCAACGATTAGTTTTTGGATAGCATGGAAAAACATCACCGCGTTAATAATTTGAAACGCAGTGTAGTTTGAATACTGTATCGAAGAGAAGTAAGAGAAGATGTCGCGTGGTATGGTTCGTTGGCTTTTTCAGATGTTCGATATACAATTATTTTTTTCTTTCATGTTAATCAAATTTACATTATGATGATTACCTTCATGATTTTCGTTTTACACACAATTTCTTCTGATCTCCGCTTCTTCTTTTTAGAAAGAATTTAACGACGTTTAAGTCTTCCTTGTAATCTGCATTTATTTGTTCTCATATCTCTTATGTATTGTAACAAATAAAATAAAATATACATGTGTCTATCTCACCTTTGTATTTCACGGAACTCAGAGTATGGACAGATATATAAACATTTAATTTGTTAATAAAAACTTTATCTTCTTATATCCAGTAAATTAATTACTTTTTGTATGTTTAGTGTTTTCTTTATATTAAAAAAGAAAAACAATTGTTATATTGAATTTATTTTCTGTTATTTATATTAAAATAACCCCGCAATTCTTTAACTGCTAATCGTTATATTACATGCAAATTGGTTCGAGAATTTAAGTTCTTTAATTCAATCCAGTCAGACAAGTGAGATAGAAGTTCTCAAATAGGATGGAATTCCCAAGTTTCAAGTGTTGGGAGCTTAAAAAATCTTTTAATTTTTCACAAATTTCTCATTGACGTTAAACTTCATCAGAATCAAATCGATTTAAATACCCTGATCGTTTATTGAATCACAGTACCTTTTTTTTGTTTGTTTTACGGCATATCAACACCTTATGGGTCATTTAATACCGAAATTTAATTTTTGGGTGGGTATCAGTAATTTCTTTTACAAAAATGTATTTCTGATCTTGTTTTATAGAAATGTATCACTGGTAATATTTTTCTCTTTAAAAAGTGTATTGCTGGTAATATTTTGTTTCCTTACAACTATGTATTGTTGATATTTCTTTACAAAAATCTATGTTGGTAATTCCTTTATTATGAAAATGCATTGCTGGCAATATTACAAAATTGTATTTTTATCTTCATAGCGTTTTGACCCCAATCCGAGGGTTAACTATTTACCCATAGCTGGAACCCTAACAGGTGCTACCACCCCATGTCAGGGTGGACCTTGGATCAATATCAATTAAGAGGTGGTTCCATGTTCCGCAAAGGCACCGGATCAGAGTCCTTGCTGTTGGATGTAGTTTATCGTCATACTCAAGACGCTACAATAGCCTAACATTCTATTGAAGTTTTGTTTATTCAAGTATCCTTCAGTTTATTTATAAATAGTTATAAATTAAAACAAATTACTGTACATGTATTGAAGTTTAAAAATCCATCAATATTTTCTGTTGCTATTAAATTTGTAAAACGCCTCTATAAAAATATAGAAGATATGGAAGATTTTTAATAATACTGGGTGCCTAGTAAGAAACCGGTAAATTCAGAAAGATGTGAGACAACCGTTGAAAACTGGTGTCGAATGACGTAACTGAAAAATTCAGGAAGAATTTCTGCATATTTTGTCAATCACGATGCCGGATGTTCTTTGAAAAGTATGATAACTTGAGGCCCAAAATCAGTTTGTTATATAGCCATACAAGAATGACAGAACAAAAGACGAAAGTTATCTGCAAATAACCTTTAAATGATGAGTCATAAGATCGAGCAGCAATTAATCAATCATAAAAAATCAACGTTATGTAATTATGCGAGAGTTCAAGGTCATAAATATTCAAGAAATTTATTCAAGGTTATTCAAGGTCAGTTATTTCTGAAAAATAAAACATTGATAATAAATATTCCTTTTTTTTGAGTACACTGTATATACATATTATTTGAAATGTGTTTTTAAGTCGGAAAATCATGGAAAGAAGGGAATGATATACTTATAATACAAAGGGTTAATTGGGCAAAAAAGTTACGAACCACGGAGTTCAGACACATCAAGATACTTTCACGGCCTCGTTTCCTCTTCCCCCAGCAAGTACTTAAACCATTTTGTCATGCTTCATTTTTTACATGAGTCTAGTTAGACCAAAGATGGATTATTGTTGTCATATTTGGACTGGAGCTGCTCGGCCTTTTCCTTCTAGAATTGAGAGAGTCCTACTGTCAGGCTTCATCTTTACAAGAGTGTAGTTAGACCAAAGATGGAATATTGCTGCCATATTTGGTCTGGAGCTGCTCAGTCCGTTCTTTCCAGACTTGAGCGAGTTTTTCTGCCACGCGTCATCTGTATAAGAATTTAGTTAAATTATATCTTCGTAATTTCCACATATTATCTCAGTTGCATTATATATATATATATATATATATATATATATATATAGTATGATGATAGCTTAAGGTGGGAAACTGCCAATCCCCAAGCAGTGTTGACTACTATGGCACAAAGTTTTATATGTATAGTTCTCAAAATGTGTGTGTCTATATGTATATATGTGTGTGTGATCTGATGTTTATGCATTTCCACAGTTTTCATCCGATTTTGATGAATTATTTTTGTTTGATAGATAATTCTTCAGTGCCGGTTTTAAGTTCAAATTCTTGGCGTCAATGGCTCTCCATTACTTCCTGTCCATTATAACTCTCAGCAAGGTTTTACTATTTACTATATGTTCTTGGATATATATCTTTCATAAAAAAAATGTTATAAAAATAAATAGTTTAAATTATTATAACAATATTATTTATTATTATACAGTTCCCTTTTCAGGGACCCCCCATTCAAATTGTTAAGCCCCCACCATTTGGCGATGCAACTCAGTTGCACCCAAATGCTGTTACTAATATTGATTTTCGGGTGAGCTGACTTTAAACTTAAACTGCTCCAATTGAACGGCAAAAATTCCCAGTAATGAAAGACCCGCTCAAAGACGAGTTATACTGCTAGTATATATATATATATATATATATATATATATATATATATATATATAGATAGATAGCCTAGGAATAGCAGGTGATATAAGCTTGGATGTGCAGGTGGTGTAATGAATAACGACACAGAATTGGAAACTGGAAAGGCGATTTCCAGTCCTGTTCGTTATATTCACTTAGGCGCAAATACCCTTGGGGAAGTTATAAATCCACTACTTCTCCAACCCGCCAGAACTTGTATCAGTTACACGTGTCAGTAACACAGAAAACGAATTGGTTCAGGCTGTTTGTTGTTTACATATTGCAATAAAGTAAGTTTACGCGAACTTACACCAAGGAGAGCAACAGATACCCTAGAAAATGATATTGAAATGTAACCTTTTTTTATCTTGCTATGGAAATTTATTTTGCTTAAAAGAATCAGAGAAAAAAAAAACCCTAAAATAATAAGGTGATTATATTCTTGTTAATCCTCTATAAAATTTGTTTTTGGTCATCAGTGCCATTTTAGAATAATCCAGAACCCATACTGGCCGCAAACCGCCTTTAGAAAAATCAGTTTACTCCAGTAAAGCCACAAAGACACTTGAGGTTAATATGTATGAAAGAATTATAAAAAGTTATAAAAGAGCGAGAACAATAGAAAAGTGATCAGGAAGACAGTAGATAACGATTAACATTGCATTTACTTTTCTGAAAATCAAAATCGGCCGGAAAGCATGGAGCCGGAAGCGAGAATTGGGAGAAAAGAAACTGTTCACATAGAACTTAGGATCACATCTTGCCAATTCAACTGAAAATTGTTGAGACCATGTTGACAATCTAGAACTGCGCTTAAATTCATGAAGTAAAAGTAAAATAGCGAAGAGTTCATCTGTACGGTTACCTTGAAAGTATTTCTAGAAAAGACAGAGGGAGGCAACTTTAGGGCGGTAGGAATGTGACTGAAGCAGAGACGCTAGGTCAGGACCAATAATATTGCCGATTTACTTTTGGATTTTATCAAGAATTTCTAAATAAACAGCCGGGGCGAAAGCAACGTTTTAACCATGGACGAATGGTAGACTTATAGATATGAAAGATAGATTCTATAGAGAATGAATGTCTACCATGAAACAGTGAACTAACTTTCTTAGCAACTAACCTAGCAATGGATTCAAAGTAGTTTTTCTATCTCATGCCAGTCGAAAATGTTAAACCGACAAGGATCAACTAGTTATTTTCCTGGAGGGCTGCATCAGCCATGTTGATAGATGGTAGAAAGAGTTCTTTCATGATTAATGGGTGGAAGTTTAGTTTTAGAGGTGTTAACATTAACAAGCCATTCTGTGCCCCAGTTAACAACACAGAGATCATCCGCCAATTTGACGTTACGAAAGGGAATGCAATAAATATACAAAATAGAAAGGGGCATAAGACGATAAGGATGTGTTTCTCTCTGTGTTTTCACACGGGACTTACTCATCTTTTACAGCGAGTTCTACCAGTATTCATTATTGGCGGCTACAATCTTAACAACATAAGATATAAAGATGACATAGTGTTGATAGCAGACACAGGGTGTGTGTGTGGGGGGGGATTACAAGAATTCCTATAGAAGGGAAAACATCAATTTCAAGAATACAGAATGCGTGGTTGTTAGCAAAAGTAAAAGATTAACAGGCAAATTACAGATTGGAGATACCAAAATCAAACAAGTGCTACAATTTAAATATTTGGGAAGTGTTTTAACAGAGGACGTAAAGTGCGACACTAAAATCCGAAGTCTCAATGGGATGGGCAAAAATGCATTCCAAAAGCTAAGCCAAGTATTAAAAAATAGGAAAAAATTCGTTAGAAACAAATAAAGAATATTGAAATGTTACGTAATATCAGTCCTTCTAAATGACAGTAAATGCTGAACTATCTCCTCACGGATGAGGAACAGACTTGAAGCAGTAGAAATGTATTTCTACAGAATTATGCTGAGAATACCATAGACTGAACATGCGAGCAACGACGAAGTTTAAGAACAAATGGAAACAAAAAGGATAAGAGTCCTCCACAACTCCAAATCCTGATGATTTCAAATGCCCATTTCCAAGAATGGCAAATTGTCTTCACTTGAAGGCATAATACGAAGCAATCTGTTTACATGGGTCATTTTAGTCAAATTTTAATAAATATATAATGAAAGATGATCATATTTTAGCTGGTTTAAATTAACCAACAGACTAAAAAAAAACAAAAAATAAACGAATCTATATAACAGTGTTTCTCACAAATGCGCCCTAAAATCTAGCAGGGTGCTCCGCATGTTAAGAGAAGAGTAATTTATGAATTATTTTTTGTATATATATATATATATATATATATATATATATATATATATAAAAGGCAGGATGTGTGTGTGTGTGTGTAAATAATGCACGGCCGCAATTTTCGACGGATTTTCACCAAAATTTACATGCACATGCTCCAAGTTAGTGGAAAAGCCAAGACCGACTTTGCATTTCCCAACTTCCATCGATAGTGGAAATAATCGATTTTTTCATGATTCGACGGCAGTTTTCATGTAGTTTGCGGCCATTTTCTACTGGCCAGAATGTGAGCCTATAGCTGGCTACCCCGAATAGGCAGAAAGATTCTATTGGCCAGCGTGAGAGCCAACAGCTGACTGACACGAATGTTAACTAGCATGCAAAAAAAAATCGATAGCTGTATTCGTCACAAGTGGGAAAAATTTAAATCTGCATGACACTTTACTCCAACTGGCTCATTCGCTTGCTTAAACTCAATGTTGATTCTGATTCCGTAGAACTGGGTTGGGTGTGAAAAAGTATTTGTAGTTAACATTCTTTTTTCCATTCGGTTTTTCCAGTTACGAGTCCTTTTTTTTAAAGCTGATCGTTATGTGTTCATTTTGTTTAGTTCTTTTTTCGTAACAGATTTAATGTTTAGTATAGAAAGAAGTAAGGCATGTAGCAACATCAGCACGGCAAAGGGCACTCCTTTAGAGGCAAGGAAGGGCAAAAATATTTTAAGTCAAGTGATAGCGTACGATTTTTGAATCAATCACTGGCAACGCCGGGCCATTTTGCTAGTGTGTATATATATATATATATATATATATATATATATATATATATATATATATATATATATATAATGTAAAACTAGAGACACCAAGTACATGGTTTTCATATCGAAGTTGATTAACCTTTCACGTGATGACGTTGGGTAATCCTTAACAGAAGAAGAGGAGTTGTTCACTATATCTACTGATTGTGGTTTACAAATCAAGCAAGAAGAGGTGTCCATTGATCAATTTTAGATTTCCATTTAAGAAGAATAATCCTCAATACCTACTAAAGCATTGAATATTTTATTGCGATTTTCTACATCATTCCTCTATGAATTAGGATTTTCTACACTAAACAACATTAAATGCAAACATAGATCAAGTATCAAATGCATTGATGAGGAAATGAGAATATGTTTAACACATATAATGCCTAACATTTAAAAAAATTGCCAGATCACATCAAGCACAGGTTTCAAGCATACTTAAATATACAATTTAATGTTTTAAAAATAAATGCTTATTTCAGGAGATTTCTTTATTATTTTTCAATTTTTTAAATTTAATATCTAATCTTTTCCTAAAATTTAAATTTTTTTACAATTTTAAATTGAATAATTTGTAAAGTTTTTAAATCTTTTAAAATTCAGTTTCACTGTGATAACTCTTAAGAAATATTGTTAAGTAAAATTATATTTACTAATTATATACTGTAAAGCCTATTACAATCTGGCGACTCCGGATATTTTTAAAGAATTTCGATTTGTTTTTGCATGTGTATATACGTGCATAATTTCTGAAATATGGATGATCAAACCTATAGAATTATCATTGATAGGTTACGTGTATTAAGGGATGTCCCCACTTACGAGGTAAACCCCTCTAGATAAACATTATCGTCTGCTCCACCATACTTAATTATGAACACGTTCAGTGTTTAATCGGCTGTCAATAAATCGGTAAACACATAAGAGAAACAAAACTCCGTGGTTAAGAAATACTTGTACACAACATTGTATGTTATAAGTAAGTAATATTTGTTTCAAATAAGATTAATTTAACTTGAAATTTGCTAATTTTTCTCAAATAACTTTTCAGAAATATATTTTTTTTTTGCAAGATTTTTAAAACGGAGAATTAATTTTTTTTACAAATGTGTCAACATGTCCGTTTTTATCGGTTTCGATCAATATAATTTCTGTGAAATACACCACAGAGTATTTTGCTTACTAGAAATAGTAAATTTTAAATCCTTCAGCTTTTAATTAAAGCTAAAAGTAAAGCTTCAAGAAAGCTATTTAATTTTAAAACTTTCATTAACCTTAGATATACCAAATTAGTGAACGTACCTAGTATAGATTATCGATGGTTTCAACTCTATTTGTTAACTTTCAATTTTGATGGCCTCAAATCCTTCCTACTCTCCGGTGACAATCATGTCTAATATGGTTTGGCAGGAATTCAGGCTGGCCCATTGCCTGTTGCCAATCTGGCGTCTACTTTGACATGAATACGAGTCTAATCTCTATCTTCTGTAACTCTCTCTTCTGCGGTTACACGTATCAGTAACTCGTAAAATGAATTGGTTCAGGCTGTTTGTTGTTTATATATTGCAATAAAGTGAGTTTACGCGAACTTACGCCAAGGAGAGCAACAAATACCCTAGAAAATTAAATGGAAATGAAAACTTTTTTTTTATTTTGCTATGGAAATTTATTTTGTTTAAAAGAATCAGAGAAAAAAAAAACCCTAAAATTATAAGGTACTTTAATTCTTGTTAATCCTCTATAAAAATTTGTTTTTGGTCAGTGCCATTTTAGAATCATCTAGAAACTATTCTGACTGCAAACGGACTTTAAAAGAAAATCAAATTTCCTCCTATAAAGCAGTAAAGTCACTAAGACACAAGACATTAATATGTGTGAAAGAATTAGAAAACATTAAAGAGCGAGAACAATAGAAATGTAATCAGGAAGACAGTAGATAACAATTAACATTACATTTACATATTTGAAGATCAAAATGGCCGAAAAAGACGGAGCCGGAAGAGAGTTCCACAAGCCAGAATTGTGAGAAAAAAAACTTTTAGCATAGAACATACGGTTGCATCAAGTCAATTCAACTGAAAATTGTTGAGGCGTTAATTAATAAAATATAGGCGCCATAGCGAAGAGATCATCCAAACAATTACCATGAATGTATTTTTAGAAAAGGCACAGAGAAGCATTATTAAGGCGGTGGAAAAATAACTGAAGCCGAGAACCAGATCAAGACCAATAATATTGCTTATTCACCTTTTGGATTTTATCAAGAATCTCTAAGTAAATAGCAGGAGCACCGGACCATATGCGACAGCAACATTCTAAGCATGGACAAATGATAGACTTATAGATATGTACGATAGATTCTATAGAGAATGAATGTCTAGCACGACACAGTCAACCAACTTTCTGACCTAGCAATGGATTCAATATAGTTTTCCCACTTAATGTCAATCGAAATTGTTAACCCGAGAAGGAGCAACTAGTCGTTTTCAGCCATGTTGAAGTTTAGTTTTAGAGGTGTTAAAATTAACAAACCATTCTTTGCCCCCATTAAGAACAGAGAGATCAGCCGCCAATTTGACCTTATGAAAGGGAATTCAATGAATATACAAAAATAGAAAGGGGCGTAAGACAAGGATGTGTTTCTCACTGTTTTATCACTGAACTTGTTCAACCTTTACAGTGAAGCCTTTCTGAGATAATTAAAAGTTCTACCAGTATTCATTATTGACGGCTACAATGTTAACAACATAAGATATGCAGATGACTGATAGCATACACCGAGAGGAAAGTACAAGAATCTCTATAGAAGGTAGTGAAGGAAAACGAGACGAAAGGGATAAACATCAATCGCAAGAATATAGAATGCGTGGTTGTTAGCAAAGGGAACAGCTTAACTGGCTAATTACAGATTGGTGATAGCAAAATCAAAGAAGTACTACAATTTAAATATTTGGGAAGTGTCTTAAAAGAGGACGAAAAATGCGACACTGAAATCCGAAGATGGGATGGCCAAAGATGCATTCCAAAAGCTAAGCCAAGTATTAAGAAAGAGAAAAAAATCGTTTGAGACAAATAAAAGAATACTGAACTGTTCCGTAATATCAGTCTTCCTTTATGGCAATGAATGTAGGATAATCTCTTCAAGCAACAGTTATATGGTTCCGCAGGGGTACCTCGAGGTGGTGTAATGGTTAGCAAGCTTGTCTCGCTAGAACAATTACGACTGAGTAGTGAGTTCGATCCTCACTGGGTGCCCCATACTTTCGGCCTTGTGCCAAATCTGAGCTACGCTTGGAAAATTACTATATGCTTCTGCAGAATGATGCTGAGAATACCATGGACTGAACATGTGAGCAACGAGGAATTTTTAGAGAAAATAGAAACAAAATGGAAATGAGGGAAAAAAAAAAGCTTGGAAAATTAGATATTCACAGGACAGATTGAAAGCAAGAGGAAGGCAACGTATAACTTAATTAGTGAACTTGAGTAAATGGCGGAACAAGATTTATGAGAGATAACAAAAAGATACAATTTATTAAGAGCTACAAAGGACGATCTTGTACCTCTTGAAGGGACACGGCACAGAGAAGAATAAGAATGTTTTATTTTGTAAATTATTACTTTAAGAAGGTGAAAACTTACAGAAAATGAAAATAGTATGCGTAATTGACTTGCGAATTGTGTTATATGCTATTCGCTTGTGTAATAGTATATTCTCTTTTGGGAAATGCATTTTATTTTGACTTGAGTAATGTATTATTTGCCATTCATTTGGGTGAGGCATATGTGTCATTGGCTTGCGGAATGCACTGTCATTGACCCCAGGGATGGACTATAAGTTATTGGCTTGAAGAATTGACTATGTATTATTTTTTTTCTCTCGTATATCTAAAGACATATTCACAACTATGAAATAATTGCAGGTCTGTTCCGTTTGTTAGATAATTGTGCTTTACTTACGGCGTCTGGGGTTGGTTTCGAAATTCAGTTGGAAATATTTGAATGGGGCCTAAGGCGTCGTTACCCACAGTAGGTTTTCCATTTAGTATAAAACAGTTGTCTCTTTCAGGACAGAATTTGAGCAGTAATAGGCTGATCTGACCAACAGTCGCATAATATCGTGGTATTTATAGCGCTCTGTTGCACATGGGTTGGTGTCCCTGCATGTATTTCCGGTGGATAATCCTGAATCCACATTACATTTTCGTTTTAGTCACGTTCTGGCTCGTTTGTATTGCCATTGATGACACATAGTGATAATTATGTTGGCCTTTTTTTCTTTTTCTGGTTGCCTTGCGTGGGTTAAATTCGATTAAAAAAGACACTGTTGGGTAGAGAAAGTTTTCAGCTAAAAGTCGTTATTTTTTCAGGTAGCACTTGTTAGGGTCCCAGCTATGGGTAAATAGTGAACGCCTAAACAAAAGAGGACATTATGAAAGCATAAAATAAACTTTTGTATCAAAATGTATCAATTTTGTATCAGCTATACCTATTTTATAGTTAGAATTACCAACAGTAAATTTTATAATAAAATGGCCAGTTATACCTATTTTATAGTTAGAATTACCAACAGTAAATTTTATAGCAAAATAGCCAGCAGTATCTATTTTATATTTAAAATTACCAACAATAGATTTTATAGCAAAATTTCCAGATACACCTATTTTATATTAGAATTACCAATAATCGATTTTATAGCAAAATGGTCAGCAATATCTATTTTACAGTAGAATTACCAAGAATACATTTTATAGTAAAATGGCCCAAAATACATATCTTTATTTCGAGACACGCAATTACGGCATCAAGTAACCCATTGAGAAGTTGATATGCCGCTAAACAAAACGAAACAAAAAATCCACAAATTACGTCCATAAACTTTGGTCTATTGTCATATTGTTCTTCATTAGGCATTTGTTATTTACAGTTGAAATTTACAGCTGCTCTCAATGTCCGCGTGTACATACTAGCGAAACTGTTTTGTCAGTGGTGTTGTTAATGTTCAGTTGATTGACCGGTACCAGAGGATTGGTTTTTTACTGTTGAGCAAAAGAGTTTCTCTTTCGAGACATTTTTCTGTTTAACTTCCGAATGTTATTTATTTTTTGACACTGCTGTTTATACCATTGTCATTCTAACATCTATGTATTTTTATGAGGAGCTGAAGTATAGATATAAAAATCATCTGCTTCATTTAAATTGTCACATTTGAATATCATAAGATCTACTTGATTAAAAGAAATAAATTCTATCAGGTCATCCCATAAGTTCTGTCCGAATTTTGAATAAAGAAAATAAGTGACCAAATGTTACATTTAATTACAGATTCAATCAACAATGTATTTTCCCTGATTATCTATGACTTCCTTCCACCTATTAACAAGCTTATTAATTCCATTACTGTAAAATTCTTTTGGCTTTGATTCGAAGAACTCACAAATGTCAGTTTTGACCTTTTTCTGTGTTACAAAAGCTGTTTCTTCCAAATGATTCTGTAAGCTACGAAACAAATGGTAGTCTGAAGGAGCAAGATCGGGAGAATAAGGTGGATGAGGAATTTTCTCCCAACCAAGTTCTTCGATCTTTTGTGACGTGATTCTTGCTGTGTGGGGTCGCGCATTGTCCTGATGAAACATCACCTCTTTTCGATTCACTAGAGCAGGTCTTTTTTTCCTCAAAGCTTGGTTCAAACGCTCTAATTGCTGACAGTATATTTGAGCATTAATTGTTGCATTAGGTGGTAAGAATTCAAAGTAGATTATTCCTTGGTGATCCCACCAGATTGAAAGAAGAACCTTTTGCCCTTGAAGTTCTATTCTCAGCTGTGGCTGGGGTCCTTCCCCAGTCACAAGTCTATCCAAAAAAGGTGAAACAAGTTGGCGAGAATGAAGAGAAGAGCAGATGTCAACTCGGGATTTGAGGTCATTTTCAGACACTTCATGAGGCACCCATTTTCCAAGTTTAGGAATTTTTCCAAGTTGTTGAAGATGACGATGAACAGTTGTATTGTTTGAACTGAGAACCACTGCCAATTCCTCAACTGATAAAGCAAGGTCATGGTCTGCTTCAAGAAGCTTTTCATCAAACTCAACTAGACGTCCGGTTCGATTTTCATTTTCAAGGGTGAAATCTCCACCTCTGAATTTTGCAAACCATCTTCTGCAAGTTTTTTCATTCACACATTCCTCTCCATAAACTGAGTGAATGTTTCTAGCCGCTTCGGCTGCTGAGTTTATATATTTCTTGAACTCATAAAGCATTATGTGTCTCAAATGATTCTTGGGTACTTCCATGTTAGCAGGATTTTAATCAAACAAAATTAAATTTTATTGTTCTCTGAAATAAAATTTCATCAGTTTAAATGCATCTAAACATAAAAATAATGTTCAGCTTCATTAGACATTATAAAATACTCTTTAAATTTCGTTCATTTTAACAAAAAGTTAAAATTCGGATAAAACTTATGGGATGACCTGATATTTTGATTTAATTTATATAGAGTCTAACTTAACTAAAATATTGTGCTTGTTTAAGGGTGTTGGATACAAGAGCGAGATCTTCTGCAACATCTCTAATGATGATTCCAGTGTAGTGATTATCCTTTGCTTCTTTTTAGGTAAACCCGAACAGTTTCAAATCTCATTGCTTAGTTAAGGGCATTGATAAATAAAAATAGGACTGTGTGTCTCCCTGCACGAACCCAGATGATCAATCGTTATCTTCGATTTTCTTAATTCTTATTCTTTTATTGTCCTCTCCTCTTAAAAGTAATTTTCCTCATATTCTTTAATACTCAGTAACCTCGTACATCCTAGTGGCTTTATTGCTTTGCTTGGGGTGAAATTATTTTTAAAAAAAAGTGTTTTTTCATCTGGTGATAATACCTGTATCACAATATATGTTAGAATATTAACAGCCGAAACTATTTGAATTGGTACTCCATATTTCTTCAGTAGGTATTTAGGTATTTACTCTGTCTCCCCACTAAGACGAGTTGTGACACAATGTCAGTTTTTAAGGTGGTGACCCGAGCACATACACCCGGGCTAGGAACAAAAATTCCCCGCAGCCCACGAAACCGTCGGTTGCGCTGGCCTCGGTGCGAGCACCGATCTCTCTCTCTCTGGTGCAAATAGGACCCGGCCTCGGTCAGCTGTTCCTCGCGCTGGGCACCTCTCTGTATAATTTTCCTTAGTTGCGACTCTGTCCTTTGAAGGTGCCACCCATGAGCCCACTCTGTCCAAAGACAGAGACGCATCTGAGGGATGATAAATAGATGTGTTACAAACTGCTCGAGAATACATTTCTATGAACTTGTGACATGTCCCTTCATGACGTTGGCGATCACGGCTCTCCGCAATTTACTATCCGTTGCAGCTCTTAGTAAATTCTGTCTTTTATCTGTCTATCGCGTCTGAACCCTCTTTTACCATCCATTTACAAAAACTCCTTAGGTAGGTTATGTGCTGTTTTATTCTTGCTTTCAGTATGTCCTGTGCGTGTCAAATTTTCTAAGCCCTTTTTTCTTATTATATGCACTAAAAATACAATGTATTATGTTTCGTTTTTGTGTCCTTTTTTTGAAAACTTCGTCGTTGTTCATATGTTCAGTTCATGCTATTAACATAATTCTCTAGAGCCCTATTTTTATTGCCTTTTATTGTCCGTATGTGAGTATATTTTCCAGAATTCACTGACATATAGGAGGACTGATATTCTGTAACTGTTCATTACTTTTTTAATGACACCTGTCATTTATGTCTTCCCATACCGGACGGGAGACCACTTACCAGGAGTCTGACCCTCTTCATAACGTTCTTTATAGTTTTACTAACAGTCAATGGACTACGACAGAGAATCAAAAACCATCCTAAAATCTACAAATAAGCACACATATCAGTTTTATTACTAGACGACGAAACGATCTTATATAAACAACATTGAATCTATCTATCTATCTATCTATCTATCTATCTATCTATCTATCTATCTATCTATCTATCTATATATATATATATATATATATATATATATATACTAGCAGCATGGCCCGGCTTTGCCCGTGCTTGATTCAAAAATTGTACGACTCATACAGCAATCGCTATCACTTGACTTAAAATATTTTTGCCCTTCCTTGCCTTTAAAGCAGTGCCCTTGCCGCGCTGATGTTGCTAGATGCCTTAATTCTTGCCTTTCTCACACTGCGAATTTTTTCTAAGCTCTATACTAAACATTAAATCTGTTACGAAAAAAGAACTAATATTGAAGTCAAGACTTAGAGGCGACAGGCTGTTTCATGCTAGACGCCTAACATGAAACAGTCTGTCGCCTTTAAGTTTTGACTTCAATGTTCACTTTTATATTTACACACGCTCTATCTCTGATATTGAGCTCTTTATCCCATAAATATAGCACACCTTAAGACTATATTTCTTCACACACACACACACACACATATATATATATTTAAATTATAATATATATATATATATATATTTATAAATTATATATATATATATTTATAATATATATATTTATAAATTATAATATATATATATATTTATAAATTATAATATATATATATATTTATATATTTATAAATTATAATATATATATATAAATTATAATATACATATATATATAATTATAATATACATATATACATAATTATAATATATACGTATATATATTCATATATATATATATATATATATATACTTATAATAAATATATATGCATAATTTTAACATATATAATTATAATGTATCTGTGATTAATTATAACATATATATATATATATATTATACACAATTTTACTCTTATTCAATTGACCCACATAATTCTATAGAAATTTATATATATATATATATATATATATATATATATATATATATATATATATATATATATAATGTTATCAAATATGGATCGGAATCTGACAATGTTAGGATAAAGAATAAATAAGAAACCTTTATCAATCATATTTTACTTTTATTAAAGCGCCATCATAGAAAGCGTTATGGAGAAAAGACGAAAGAAATTCTGTTATTTTTTGCGTTGTTTGACTGGTTAATCAGGTTTTATATGCGTTTGACTTCAACAATTCTAGCATAATTTATGGCGTTCTGAATTCAAGGAGAGACGACAATTTCTTTCGAAGCTCCATGAAATTAAGAAATTCCAAGCCTAATTTAAAAATACGCAAATATTGCTTTATGTATGTAATTATGTAATAATTCTAGTTTGTCTGTGCGGGATTCAGATGATAATGTATATTCATAAGTAAAATCTTTAAGAATGGATTTAATAAGGGTTGTTAATGTAATATAGTGTTATTGACGTGTGTTTATAGTTTATAAAATATTTATTAGTAATCCCTCTGAGTACTTTTGACGTAAATAATTATTCTTTTTTAATTAGGGCGGCATTTATAAAATCAGTGTTATGGCCAGTATTGTTACTGTGTATTACGAGTTTAAAGTGTTGTTCAAACGTCAATCCCTTTTTATGCTCGTAGACACGGGCTTTTAGATTTCGAGATGTTTCGTCGGTGTAAGTGCATTTACAGTTAAAGAATTTTATTTGGTAACTACCCGCATCTAAAGTGGGGTTGGATTTATTATTCTTCCTAATTATATCTCCAAATTTTTGGACGTGGTGGTAAATATCCTAGTATTTTGGGTAACTAATTTATTTACCAATTTTGTAGATAGTGTGAGAGGGTAGGATTATGAATTTTGTGTTGTTGTTAGAGGTTAAAACTAGACACCACAGATGGCACTTCTAACGTTTTGATGCCTTACAACAGCGACAGTCACCGGAAATATGCTTTAAACAGAATAGCGAAGCAGTGAGGGTGTGTTAGATTGTATCAGCTGCTACACTTTGGCTTGCAGGTTTCATCTATGTACAAATACCCTTGGGAAAAGTATGAATTCACATTTTCTTCATCCATATATTGGTTAATAAGTAGGACGTGTATCAATAAATCATTACTATCTAAAAAAATGTTACAATCTAAAATATTTTCTGGCTTTAAAATCCTGCAAAAGGTTGATAATTATGTTAATCAAATTGAACAAATCAGGATTCAAAGCGTTAAATCTTGTTACTGTACTGTTAAAATTATAGTACTCCTCATAATTCCCAATGACCAATTTAAAAAAACAAACAAACATTATTTCTGTTGTAAAAAAAACGATTATTACAAAAATAGCAATAAAAATTGAGGAAACTCTACCGTTTAGGAGATATTACCAATCTTCATTGAGTCCCAGGTACAGCCTGACCATCTGCTTGATTTCTGTTCCTGAAGACAATCCCTCACCATACCAAACGCCTTCACAGATTCCTGGGGCGGGCAGGCTGTACCCGAGACCCAACGTAGGTTGGTAATATCTCATAAACTGTAGAGTTTCCTCAATTTTTACTGCTATTTTTGTAATAATCAGGCTTTTATTATTATATTGTATTATCTGCAAATTTACCGGCAACGTTACTACATATGATGAGAAACACTGTTTTACGCTATTTCAACTTACGAATGATTTCATAGGAATACACTGTTTTTATGATAGTGGAGATAAACCCTCTTTTTTTTTTATTTCTTCTCAAAATATTTGTTTTATTAAAGAAGATTAATTTAAAAAATGAAATCTAGCAAAAAAGAAAGCAAATAAAAAAGTTCACTTATCATTCAGAATGTACAAAAAGCTGACTCGGTAAAATGTTCATTTGAACAATAACCTTATCCTTCCTTCTGATTGGCTGTTCATTAGGCAGCTTATTAAACGACATACTACTTGAAGAAACACTCATACTTTCATTTGTCAGCATTTACTATTAGTCGAGCAGGTTGTACCACTTTCAGATTTCTTTTTCTATTTACAATTCACTGAACTTTAATTTAAATAATTTCCGTTCACTTTGCACATTTTATGTAGTCACTGCTTAGAAAATTTGACACTCACGGGACATACTGAAAACAAATGGAGTTTTGATTGACTAATTTGTTTTTTACGACTTATTAACCTTTTGCATGTTATTTAAAGCCAGAAAATATATTTAGATTGCAAGGATTTTTTTAGAAAATAATAATTAAGTGATAGAAGTCATACTAATTACCCCCCCCTATAAGTGATGAGAGAAAAAGTGGATTTATACGCTTTCCAACTGAATATAACGAACCCGACAAGAATTAGAACTCGGCTCTCTGATTTTCAATTTCGAGCCGTTATCCATTACACCAACCGCACATCCAAGCTTACAGCATCTGGTGTTCTCAAGCGGTCGCCCATCTAAGTACTGACCTAGCTCAACGTTGCTTAACTTTGGTGATCGTACGAGAACCGGTGTTTCAACGCAAAGCAAGAGAGACACAGTGTAACTTCCAGTAAGAAACCTGACGAGTTTGTGTAAATGGATTGCAGAAGAGGAGGTGGGATGGATAGTAAAGACATTGCTAAGAGCTACTAAGTATAGGAGGTTGTGGAGAGTCATGAACGCACATGTTCTGAAGAGTCACAGTACATAGAATAAGGTTAGTAAATAATTACAAATAAAAAAAAACATTCGAATAAAATTTTAGTTGTTACTGCTGTTGGTAATCCTCAAGTGATGTGGTTTCTGTTATTTTTCACAGTTCTTTGAGGTTTTGTAGCGCTAGTCCACTCGGAGGTTTTGCATTTAAATTTGTAAATTTTACACTTTAAAGATTTAATTTTTCTTCTGTTAATTCCCCCCCCCCAAAAAAAAAGTCGACCAGCTCGGATAGGGTAGGATAGGAACTCAAAATACCACCTATGTCCAGTCCCCATGGGCGAGTAAATGGGAGAAGAACAAAAGATAAAAATGGACATTTCCAAACTGTATATGTCCTGGCAGGACACACGCTCGGCATACTGATAATAATTGTTTTTCTGGGACTATAGTCTCAGAATATACTGTTAACTCCAAATACTAAGACTAAGTATTTGACACTAGTTTGATTTGTATACATTTCTGATTGTATTCATATTTTCTACTCGGAGGTATTTTAATATAAATTTGTAAATTTTACTCTTCAGGGACTTGACTAATTTTTCTTCAGCTACTTTTGCCCTTTCCCACTCAAAAAAAAAAAAAAAAAAAAATCAAGCAGGTCCCATAGGATAGGAACTCAGCCTACCACCTACTCCTGGTCCCAAAACGGCGAATAAATGGGAGAATAATTAAAATGAATACAGTGTAACCCGGATATAATAGACTCGGATATAAGAGAGACCTGGATATAAGAGAGATTTTCTCTGGTTCCAAATAAAAGCCTGTGTTAATGTATATAAATTACACCAAACTCGGATATAAGAGACTTCTTCTCCGGTCCCGACAACTCTCTTATATCCGGGTTACACTGTAAATGGACTTAACTTTAACTAAATTAAAACATGAAATCTGCTTTTAGATAGGCGGCGACTAAACTGGCACTCCTACTTCAATTTATTACGAGTGAAGCAGGTTGTTAGCAACTCTGTCGGATTCAAAATCAGATCTATTAAAGGGCGGAGGAACTCTTGACGAGCCAACGGCCAGCTAACTAGAGGTTGTGTCTCAATAAAATCACCGTGGAGAAAGTAATGGGAGACCACTCTATTATCAATCCCCAAAACATTATATGTGTCTTTATATGTGTTGAAGGTGAACACTCTCAGCCGTAGTGAAAGTACCTCACCTAGGTGAAAGCAAACTCTGATATAAAACCAAATGCATAGATAAAGTTCAATAGCTATCTTAATACTCTTCTATCGAGGATAAGGGAATTCTGATTTAAAAGCAACCTTTTTGATATAATGAGAATGCCTAAAAATATAACTCAAAACCGCATCGTGCGTCACGCAGGTTACCAAGGGATGCGTCCATCGATGACACACCAGGCCGAGGTCGAAAAATTTGCTACTTGTAAAGAAAGGTCTAGTCAGCCATCTCACTTATCAACACTAAAAATATGACAAAATCCAAACTGAAAAAGTTCTTCAAATGGAAAATAGGACAAATCAATGTCTACCTAGGATCAGCTGATTTCACTGGGGTTTGAAACGAGTCTTAACTGAACAATAGCTATTACGCTTTAATATTATAAACCAAGAGACCAATTTTCAGAGATTCTGTCAAGTTGATGGATAGCTTTGAATCGAAACAAAGTCATCTGCGTTTTTTTTTGTTTGCAGACTTATACTGAGCTTTGGAAAAACAGTTCGAGAAAAAGTTTTTTCTCCCCAGGGAGAGATGTATTAAACAAGCATTTTAGAAATCACGGTGACAGGCCAATCTAGGTGTACTAAGTTATAGTCAAAGACGGATTTATGAAAAAATGACATTTAAACCAGTGCCGTGCTGGGAGCGTAAAGGTTATTAGCGAGGTATATGAAGTCGGCTAGTCAGGTTCAAGTTTCGTCTTAGTTCGAGAAGGCATGAATCCATTTAACCTCCTCCAGTTATGGGTTAAATAGCTAAATAGACTGAGCTACCGAACCTTGCATTGCAGACAGTCTAGGAGGACATGTTTAAAAGATGCTTAAATTATACGAAAACAGCATATATATATATATATGTGTGTGTATAATTATGCATTTGAGCAGCAATACCTCTTTTATACAGGTTTCGTTGAAGATGACTGACAAGAGATTTTGTTTTGCTTTTCAATGCTTCTTCGGATTTCGGTGTCACATTTTCCATCCTCAGTTAAAACATTTTTTATATATTAAGACTTCTGTACTTGTTTGATCTAGACTCATCCATTTCGTATCTGTCTATATTTCTGAGATGAGGTATGATATACACTATTTACATCATTCTGACTATTGTCCTCATCTTTGTCTCCATATTTATTACAACGTTTCGGCCGATGTACGCTCCGATCTTATTCAGGTGGTTAGAATATCGGTCGAAACGTTGTAATAAATATGGCGATAAAGATGAGGACAGTAGTCCAAATAATGTAAATAGCATCCATTTCGTAGTTTGAATTTTTCACTATCTGACAGCCGTATTTTCTGTCTTTTTATAATTGATGTTTAGTCCTTTGTTCTCGCTTTCCTTACTACTCTGCACAGGATTCCTGCACTTTATTTTCTGTGTCTGTCAACAACACAGTGTCATTTGCGTATCTTATATTGTTAAGATTGCGATAAAATATCCTGTTGAGTCTTCAGCTCTCTGAAGATAATTTCGGTGTAGAGGAATAAGTCCGGTGAGAAGACACATCCTTGCCTTACACCCCTTTTTATTTTTGCCTACCTATCCTATTCCTTTTCTATCCGTATGCAAGCGGTTTGCTCCCAGTATAGATTCTGGGTTATTCTAATATTCTTTCCAAGTAGATCGAGCTTTCCTAACAGTTCAAATAAATCCTTGTGACATACCTTGTCAAATGCCTTTGCGTAATCTATAAAACATAAGTGCACATGTTTTTGCATTTGTATTGCTCGCTCTGTCATTATTCTGATCATGAATATCGCATTTCTTATTCCGGTGTCCTTGATGAAGCCGCACTATCCTTTTCCTATTTCCTGTCTAATTCTACTTCGCGCTCTTTTTATCAGGATTTGTATCATTAGGTTGATTATGTGGCTCATTAACCTGATTGCATTCGTTTAAACCTGGTCTCTTAAGTAACGCTATGAAGATAGATTTAGTGAAATCTTCCGGTATCTCGCCACTGTTGTATATTTCGTTTATTACTTCTGTTAATGTTGATGCTGAAGTCGTCTAAGGTTGAGAGCATTTCTGATAAGATCCCATCGCCTCTTTCTATCTTCTATTTTTGTATAGCTACTCAATTTATGTTCTGTCCTTATGCAGGCTGTTTACTCTCAATATACATTCTGGATTATTCTGACATCCATTCCAAGTGGGTCGAGCTTTCCTGGCAGTTCAAACAGACACTTGGGCCGTGCCTCGTCAAATGTTTTTGCGTAATGTATGGAACATAAGTGTACATGCTTCTGCATTTGTATTTCTCTCTCTAATGCGCTGTCGTCCTATGTGTTTTTAAGAAATAATATAAAAGATTTTAAGAAGTTATATTGGGTAAATGTTTTCTTTGTTAAAAAAGAAACCGAACTTCATATTCTGAATGACGCTATTGTAAATAAAATAAGATAAAGGACGTCAAGACTTGATAAAACATACTTTGGGGGGAGAGAGAGTGGGGCATAAAAAAATTAAAACGGTGAAAAGATTTGGGAGGACACACCTTAGCAAGAGGAAAATTTTTCATATATTTTCTCACTTATTTCGTGTTACGTTATTTTAAAAAACAATTTAAAATTAATCTGATCCTCGGCGTAATATGAAAGAGAATGACTGAACTTATACGAAACTTTAATCAATGAACATAACTTTTCTAATTGACGCAGATTATTGTGATTTGTCAGTCGACCTGATTTTAACCTGAGGCAAAAAAATGTCTTTCCTCAAAGAAGAAAGCTGGGCTCGGGCAGTAATAGTGTCGATATTCGATCAAGTTAAAGTGACATTTATAAATGGTGGTTGTTTCTCTCAAATTTGACACTGTCCATTTCTCTTGTCATTTTTTTTAACTTTTCTTTGTTAAAACTAAATACACACAGGTTGCTTTGTAAATAAACTTATAATAATAAAAATGAGGAGAAGGAAAAGGATGAGAAAAAAAAGGATGCGCCGGTGGTGCAATGCTTAGCGGCTCGAAAGAACTCAGGAAGCCGAGTTCGAATTCCAGTCGAATTCTTTTATATTCACGCAAATACCCTTGGGGAGGGTATGAATTAATCTCTTCTCCCCAGATAGGAGTTAAATAGTAGGGTAGACTGCGCTCTTCAGCCTTGGTTGGCAACTAGTTTTAGAGAAGGGCAACTCTGAATTCAGAACTGATTGGACATGGGGCTAACAACTTCAGCCCGGGAAAAAACCTATTTGCCAAGGAAAGCAAAGAATGACCTAGCTGTCCTATAGAGCACAATTGGAATGTACACTTTTATTGATTGATTCGTTTTTTTTATGGCTTATCAACCCATTGCAGGTTATTTAAAGTCAGAAAATATTTTTAGATTGTAAGATTTTTTTAGATAATTTAGTGATAAAAATCTTACTAATTAAGGAAGAGGAAAGTCGGATTCATACCTTTCCCAAGGGTATCTACGTGTAAGTGACGATCACGAACCCAACAGGAATTCGAACATGTCTCACCGATTAACAATTTCGACACATTATCCATTAAACCACCCGTAGATCCAAGCTTAGAACACCTGGTATTCCCAAGCGGTCACCCATCTTGGTACTGGCCAGCATCGATTGCGCCTGCATCGGTCTTATAACCGATTCCCCCTCTTTAGTGCAATAAGAGAGGTACTGCTGAGGGCAGCTGTTTCGCCGAGTACCACTCAGTAAAATTTTCAGTTGCGGTCTGTCCACAGACAGAGACACAAATAACAGATGAAATGTAGTTTATCCGCCCGAGGGCAGATACTACACTTTGATCCCAGCCAAAAGGTCGAGAAGACGCACGGTATCGAACGAAGGGAACCGAGTAAGAAATCGCGAAAAATCCCGTTACCATAAATTAAATATCATCTGCTGAATTACTTTTTAATCCTTATTAAGGTTAATGTTCGTAAAGGACGGGGCTTTGACTAGTAATAATAAATATCTTATGCTACACCAGTCGTGATTTTCATATCTTCTAATCTTAATTCATCTGAGGTGTTAACATTTAATTCTTCTTTATATGTTGTGTCCCTTCATCATATAGGCGATCATAGCTCTCCACTATTTCCTGTCCTTCGTAGCTCTTAATAATTTTTTTGTTATTTATCCTAAACCTTGTTCCGCCATCCATTCACCCAAGCTCACTAGGTAGGTTACGCGTTTTTCTTCTTCTGTCTCTCTTGCCTTCAATTGGTCCTGTGAGTATCAGATTTTCCAAGCCGTCTTTCCTCATTATGTGCCCTAAAACTTTTTAACTGTCTCTTCTTGAAATTAAGTATATTTCCTTTTTGTCTCCATTTTCTCTAAAAAAAAAAAATTCGGTTTATTTTATCCTCAGCATCCTTCTGTAGAGCCACATTTCTGTTGCTTCAAACCTCTTCTTCATCTTTGATGAGATTGTCCAGCATTCACTGTCTTATAGGAGGACTGATATCGCGTAACAGTTTAGTAATATCATTTTTTTTTCTGACGAATTTTTCTTGTTTCTTAATACTTTGCTTAGCTTTTGGATAGACGCCATCTACCATAGAGCCCGCCCGAAATTTCTGACCACGTCGAATTCGCCTGTGAAAATGTAAGCTAGCTGATCGCTTAACGAATTAATCTACACAACCGGGTGTCATACAAGTTTAAGCCTTGATTTTATTAAAAACCTGTCACCATACCGCACTCATTTGACTGTGAAGGTTGTATCTGATATTCCCTTATTAGACAATGTGTTATGAATTTGGGGCTTTATATATTGTTCTCTTACTCACTCCGTAATAATAATAATAATAATACAGTTGTGCCAGTCATTTGAGGGGGAACTGGGAGAACTGTAATCATGGAAAAAGTTGGAATAATCCAGGCGATAGTATTGTCAAAAAAACAAAAAACAAAAAAAAACCAGCTAAGATACTGCGGAGAGTGCTGGATTATTGACGTGACTTGCTGTCACTTGATCTCCGGTGTATTTTAGCAGTTGCTACTGATTTGAACATCCAATAATAATAATAATGATAATAATAATTGTCATACAGTTTACGTTTTCATTTTTATATTGACGTTTATAAAATTGTTTCTTTTGGCTTTATTTTGGGATGTTTTCAATTGGACTTGGTCTCTCTGCTAAGGTTTCCTCTGCGTAGCCATGTTCAGGACGATTTATCTCTCACTCTTTTGAATTGTCCTTATAATTTTTTTTCTTCTCGTTTTTATTTATACTGGGAACTGTTCTAACAGATGACGAAAAGTACGACACTGAGATCCGAAGACGTATTGAGATGGCCAAAGATGCATTCCAAAAGCTAAGCAGAGTATTAAGAGACAGAAAAGTTTTGTTAGAAGCAAAGAAAAGAATAATGGACTGTTACGTGATATCTGTCCGCCTGTATGGCAGCGAATGCTGGACACTTTCCTTAAAGATGAAGAATAGTCTTGAAGCAACAGAAATGTGCTTCTACAGAAAGATGCTGAGGATACCATGAACCGAACATTTGAACAACAAAAAGGTTTTGGAGAAAATGGAAACAAAAAGGAAATTTATACTTAACATCAGTAAGTGGCAGTTGAAATTTATGCGGCATGTAATGAGGAAGGAGGGCTTGGAAAACTTGATACTCACGGGATAGATTGAGGGAAAGAGAGGCAGAGGAAAGCATCGCGTACCGTACTTGATGGGCTTGAACGGATGGATGGTAGAACAGGGTTTGGGAGAAATAACAAAAAGAAAAACTTATTAAGAGCCACACGAGATAGGAAGATGTGGAGGGCTATGGTCGCCTACGTCATGAAGGGACACAACAAATAAAATAAGTTTGCTGGAATTTTTTTTATTCCTCTGTTCGTTTTAGCTCAATTTTTGATCTCACAACACAGAGTCGTATAAACAGCTAATGCAGGAAAGAATACAAAAAACGACATGTATGGGTGGGAAGTGCAACCACTGTGAACTGTGCAAGCAAATGTATTTCCCCTGCTTCTCTTGTCTTCATTATAACCTGTGAATGTTATATTCTCTAAGTTCCTTTTCCTCGTGAGGTTTTCTAGACTTTTCAGATATCTGATTGTAATTAGATGTTTCTTTGTAGTTCTGACTTCCCTTAAAAATTACTCATGACTAACATATTCAATCCATAGTATCCTCAGTATCTGTCGAGAGAACCACATCTTTGTCGTATAAAGTCTCTTCTTTATACGTGAGAAGATTGTCTAACATTTACTGCTATACAGGTGATTAGATACAGCAGTTCAGTATTCTTTTCTTTGTTTCTAAAACTTTTTCCAAACTTTTAATGCTTTGCTTAGTTTCTGGAAGACATCTTTCATTGTCCCAATAGGCTTCCGGATTTCTCTGTTACATTTTCCGTCGACTGTTAATAAATTATCTAGATATTATTTTTAATCGTAGATGCTGAAAGGTTCTTGAACTAATTCACTTCCCAAAATCTATACAAATGACCAAACATACTAATTCTATTGTAAAAACTTTGTAGGATCGAGAACACACCCCGTATATGAACAGACCAGAACAACTAGAGAATGTACACACAATATCCTTCAGGACTTAGGATCCAAGTGGATCACTCAATCCAGTCCAGAAGACCGGACTTGATATAGGAAAAGAAGAAGAAAATGAATTCAAGATAGTGAGCAGATTTCGCTGTTTTGGTTGACTATGGAGTAGATTTGGCACTATATGTGTAATGACAAAACTACGCAGGTGTAGGCTTTAAGAAAGCGTTATTCAACTGAGAATTCAAGGTTCGCGTATAGTGTCCTTTTATAGTCCCAGTAAACAGAAATAGTTCTCTCAAAGAAGAGAGTAACAAAACAAGGGAGATCACTCTTGATTATTCATAACAATATGAAAAGATAGATAAAAATCTAAAACTTGCTATAGATGTTCAAGTTACGTAACATGAAGGCGACAGTCATGCCAGTCGTTATCGGAGTACTGGGAACAGTCCCGATGAGTCTATGAAGGAGACTGAAAGAGAGGGAAATGGAGGAAGAACTGAATACGTCCGGTCGATGGCATTATAGAAAACTGGGAGTATACTGAGGAAATTTCTGGAGAAACGAGGGAACATGTTGTCACTTGATCTCCAATGTAAGCCACCATTCACAGCTAGTATCAATGCTGAAAGACTAAATCCTAACAATAGCAACATTGTTGCTTGACCTTTCAGTATATTGTGTAGGCAAATTCTGGTCGAAAATGTGGGTCACACACAGATATACATACATATCATCTGTTCAGGTTTTTGTGAAAGATATTAAGTGTAAAATAAATTATGTGGGTAGGGAACAAAAAATATAATTTCTTGGAAAGAAGCAGAGAAAAACTTTAAACTGTGACAATCTGTTTGCTGAAGTCACTTTAGTTTGGCACAGGGTTGCAAATAAAGGAAACCTAATCAGAATCGACCTAGCGATTGATCGGCCATCTTACTTCATAGCATCACTTTCAGCAGCCTCTTAATTTCCTACACCAGAGCACCAAATTTGTTTAAACCGTAGCTATTCTAGCACATGGCATCAATTTTGGTGCACCCAGTGTGGATCGTATTCGCTGCTGTAGTATTAGACTACAAGATAAGGTTGGTAACTTGATAAAGATGCACCCACGATATCAACTTAGATAACCGCTACTCCCCAGCGACCGAATTATCTGCAGTCATAATTATCTATGAGACGGACGTGCTCACCTTCTTGTCACGGTAAACATGACGTTTGAACCTTCTGGAGTTACTGGTCAAATATCCGTGCATGAGAAAAAAGTGAATGAGAAAATGAAATGTATCTTTCTTTGTGCATTATAAAGAAAAATGACAACGAAAGTGATAAGAATAAAAATAATATATTCGTCGATAAAGTGAGAAGGGAATAAATACGTATTCGAGATAAAGTTGACTGATTAAGTTACACGTAACTTATTGGGAGATGTTTGAAAGCCAAGTGATACTATATTTTAAATTGATTTTCTTCTCATTCCTCTTCTACTTACCATGCCCCTTTCTGACGTGGGGCCAATAACAATACCTTTTGCAAGCCAATGACACATATGCATCACTCAAACTAATGACAAATAGCACTAAAATGACACATAGAATATACTATTCCTCAAGCTAATGACATATAGCGCCATTCGAAAGCCAATGACACATACTATTCTCATTTTCTGTATGTTTTCACCGATACACTAATTACATTATTCCGACAGTTATCCTCATCTTTATTGCCATATTCACGACGTTTCGCCCATTCTACGCTCTGGGCTTCTTCAGTTGATTGGAATTTCAAACTGAACACTTTATTTCGTCCACCGAGGTGGACTGTTCTAGTTCAACGTGTCATGCTATTTTCCGGATATTTTAGTTATCTCCCCTTAACTCACCTCTCCAAGTTTTTGTTGACCACTGCAGTAGCCACTCACAACTCTTTGGGTCAAGTCACTGGATCCAACCAACACTTTTATTCCCTGGGCTATGTGTCCTTATGGGCTCAGTTCAAAAATCCAATCACCTGAAGAAGGCCGGAGTGTACAATGGCCGAAACGTCGTGAATATGGCAATAAACAGTCCGAACAATGTAAATAATTAGAATTCCTCATCTCAGAAATATGGACATGTTTTCATCTTGTTAAAGTAATAATTTACAAAATAGAACATTCTTATTCTTCTATATGTTGTGTACATTCAAGACGTTGAAGATCGTTGACCTTCACAGTTTCCTGCCCTTTGTTGTTCTTAATAAATTTTGTCTGTTTGCTCTCTCTTCTAATACCTGTTCTGCTAATCTATTTTTTAAAAAAAAAGGTCGTTTGGTAGGTTATCCGCTGCTTTTCTCTGTCTCTTATTTTTTTTTTTAAAGCATTTCACCACAAGCAATGTGATAACCACCCTACCAAAGTCATCTACCATCGACTCGCCATCTGCAGACTGAAGACAACCTCATGGCAGACCACGCAGCCGTTCCAGCATATTAATCTGGCGCTAGATGATATTTCGACCCTCTGCCAAGATAGTGAGAGCTGGCCGGACAAAGTGGCTCTCGTAGGCCCCACGTCTTCATGGCATGAGATTTAGCAAATGCAGAATCAGCTGAAGTCGAAAGTTGCTAAACGGAAATAGTCATGTCGGTCTTTCAAAAGTAGCCTAATTTGTCGACCCGGGACTGTAGAAATATATACAGAATCTATTGACAAAAATTACGAGCATTGCTTTACGACTTTGTTGTAAAACAGAACAGATAACCTACTTAATAGTAACTTGATTGTTACTTGAATATTTTAAATTTGCCACATTGAGCTACCATTTAAATGAATAATCGATATTTGATAGCCAAATGCTATTGCATTTTGAATCAAATTTTTTTCTCATTAGTAGCCTAAGTTAGCATAATTTGTTTTAATTAGCCCTCACACATGAGCGAATAGAGGAATTCAAATTTAGTGGCACTTGGTTTTCAACAGTAGTACAACCTCACAACACTGTCTACAAGTATGTTTTCCAGAGAAGAGAAATATATGGAATCTATTATGATAAAAAGTGAGGGATTACTTTATAACTTATTTATAAACAAAACTGATCTCTCATTTAATAACCACTTGTTTAGATATATAAAAATTTCGCACATCGAACTACAAAGTAGTAACTTGGCTAAATTTGAAAACTGAGGACCTTCATATTTTGGATTACGCTACTTACGGCTTTTGGGGCTACTTGTAGGGAAACTCTAAATTTTAAAGCACTGATCTTTCGAAAGTGGCTTATTTTGCAGGCTTGTCTATAAACACGTTTTCTCGAGTAAAGATATCTATAGAATCCTTATGGCAAAAAGTCGAAGATCTGTTTAGAACTTGATTGCAGAACAAAATTCACCCTCAACTTAGTATCGACTTGTAAAACTACTATTTATCATTTACAAGCATGGTCATGAATTGGACTACATCTGAAAACCAAGTACTATTACATTTTGAATTGGTTTTCTTATTAGTAGGCCAAGTTAAAACAGTTTATTTTAAAAATAGTAGATAGGTTCGTCTATCACCAAGTTCATACTGTTTCTCCGTCTTTTGAACAGGAATGGAGGTTTATCCCTTGTTTCCTGTTTAGGATTGTTTTTTCTCATTTTCTTTCACCCCCCAGTAACCCCCTGCGTCTTTGTAGCATTATCGCCTTGCTCTGGTTGAAATGATTAGAAAAGAAAAGTTGCAGGTAATGAAATTCAAAATTTAGCGATGCTAGTCTAAAAACGTAATTCTTGTAATACAAGTAAAAAAATATAATCAAATCCTTCAATAAACAAATTGGATTCAAGAGAATAAAAATTATTTTAGATTTCATTATTAGAAAAAAATCCATTTCAGCTTTTAATCTCATTCGGAGTACAAATTGGGTTCAGCTAATATACAAAAGTAGCCGAAAAAGTCGTATTCCAAATTTAGTCGCACTGAATTTACAACAGTGGCCCTGTTTGCAAACTTGATTTTTAAACATTTTTTCGCAAATAGAGATAGAATAAATATGAATAATATGTATATATTTTATTCATTTTGTCTCTTCTACAGATACATTCTATCTGAGAATGAATATATATATATATATATATATATATATATATAGAGAGAGAGAGAGAGATTTTAAAGTCGGAATTTTCGGACACGCCTGTGTCCTTTTTCAACGAGATGACGAATAAACAAAAGTTGGACTCAATCTTTCGAGAAATGTTGTTGTTGTTGTTGGTCTGAGGGCTCCCCGTGGAAACTATATTTTTTGAGTAAACTCAAATGCCTGTTTAATCTTTTAATGTGTGATTTTACTTTGAGAAAAATATTTTAACTCTATCTTACTATCTTTTCTTATCGATTATTAAACGCTAAAAGTCACGTATTGGATTTCATCAAGGCTATGGAACGGTTGGTTGAAGTTCAATTTAATCAAAAGTCTAATGTCTAATAAATATCATCAATCTTATATTGTTATCATTTGTTCTGTTTTTGTTGCTCAAATTTCATTAATCGGCCGATTAAATCTGCATAAGTATACTTGGGCCATCTTTCGTTTTAATTATATATATAATATCTCTGTGTGTGTATAATGGAAATAAATAACGGTAAGACCAATTTTACCCTGAATAAAAAAAAAACGCCGACCGATTTCGCCCTCACGAATGATGAAACCAATGGACAACTTGCCAAATTCTAAAATTCTTATCCCGATACAATCCCGAATAAAAACGACAACAGCGAAAAAAGAAAGACAAAAAATGGCCTAAGGCAAACTTAACTACTCGATAAAGTGCTCGAAGTCTAGACTTCCTAGACCGAGTAAAAATCGTTTAACAGCGTTAAATCTTAAAGGATGTCTTTCTGTCTATATTCTTCTATGTGTCGCGTTCCTTCAAGACATAGGCAATCATGGCTTTCCACAACATCCTATCCTTTGTAGCTATTAAGTTTTTCTCCCATTGTTAAGGCTCTCATTACTGTTCCACTGTCCATTCACACAATCCCGTCAGTTGCCATCCCCTATCTACCTTCTCCTCAATATACCCCGTGCAGGTTTTCCAAGCCTTCATTTCTTATGTGTCCAAGGAATTTTTGCTGTCGTTTCTTGATTCATAGTATAACTGTTCAATCTGATACTATTTTCTTTAAGACTTCTTTGTTGCTTACTCACTCCACGAAATTCTCAGTATCCTTCTGTAGAACCACATTTCTGCTGCTTCTAGTTATTTCCCCATCCGTGGGGAGATTGTCGAGCATTCACTGCCATGTAAGAGTATGGATACCCTTTTCTTCGTTTCTAACGATTTTTCCCTTTCTCAGTCCCTTATCTTGTTGGGAGAGTCTATTAACTATAGAATAGGTGTAACAGATGATATCGCTGCCGGATACAAAAGGATCTCTCAGTTAATAAAGGTTATTGCCTGTTTAGGAAGGTTATCATCAGAGAAAACTTGGCGAGACATTTTATTGCGGATTCGAACGTCTTAAGAAATATATATCTTATTGTTTGATAAATATTTGATGAGGAAAATATTGCACAATATGACGCTGGTATCTTGTACAACAAGTAATGAAACCTGACAAAATATTATGATTGAATGACAAAGGAGATGTTGAATAGTCTGTATTTAATATTGAATATAATGTCCTTTCGCGACGTATGCGACCATGGCTCTCCATAACTTCCTATCCTTTGTAACGCGTCTTTTTTCACCATAACTTCCAGTTTCTATTTTGCCATCCATTTAGACAAGCACTCTAGGAAGGTTATTTACTGTTTTATTCTGTTACTCTTGCCAAATCCTGTCAAACGCCTTCGAGATATCTAAAGCCACAGCCCGAGCCTCACCATTCTTATTTAAAGCTTGATAGACAAATTCAGTAATAATCCTTAACACATCGGTGGTTGACGTAGAGAAAGCAGTTACGCTTTAAGAAAAGCAAAAATATTAACAATTAAAATAGGACGTCTATTTCAAGTGTGAGTATCCATTATAATAACACCTGAAGTAATAAAAATGTTGGATTAAAAATAAATCCATTAATTCTTTTAAAAATTCTTTGTTTTCGTCTCGGATATGAAACTGAATAGATATGGGCGTTTGAGAAAATATTTTAGTGAGGAAGTGTGCTTTCCTTAAACGGGGGAAATAGAGCTTTACTGGATTGTGACGCTTTTCGTAGTCAAGTGGGGGAGTACACTGATCTTTTTTATCCTAAAAAAGGTGGATGCATGTTCGATCCTTACCGGGGATCACGTGTTCTTTATTAAGATTTCTCGAATACACAGGCCAATAGACACTGTTTAAAGTAACAGTAAAAGTGGGTAGTCTATTTCAAATATGAGTATTCACTAAATAATAACATTTGAATTATATATAAAAAGACTACTGTCTTTGTGTAAGGAGAAACATGTTAATTTGGTGACGAAGTACGTGACACGTGATTTTGGCAAGAGTAATTGATCTGATGGTTGGTCTAAAAGTCGTCTAAAAGTTGTGTGCTTAAATAGAAATACTCAAATAACACAGCAAAAAACACAACAGGGGTGACATGGGGGGTAATGTTTTGGGTTTGTGTTGTCGACGGTATAATTATGAGTCCCTTTACTGTTGATATTCACCTACCGCCCCACGCGGTGGGGTTTAGCACAAGGTCGAGTTTATTGTGGGGTATCCGAGTCCGTAAGCTCGGGCAAAGATTCCCTCAGACCCCGTAAAAAATGGGGCCGGATAGCTGTCTACCACCCCAGACGAGACTCTGCTCTTTGGCATAGACTCGTCTGGGTTCCTCTCTGCCCAGAGGCAGAGAGTTCGACAAGCAAACCTCCGAAGTAATTCGAAGAGAGTTCCTTTAATGATGATGACAGCGTCAATGCAGAAAAGTATTGTAAGATTTTAGATAAGGCATGTTTAAGCGGTATTACAACCAAAATGTTTCAGTCTAAAGAGTATATTTATCGAAGATAATGTTTCTTTACATTCTGCAAAGGTAATTAATAGAATAGCACCCATCCCCCCCAGTTAATAATTAAATAGAAATCTTTCACTCTATTGTTCAAATAAAATGAACATTTTGTCAGTACTACAATGTTTTTGCAATCCTCACAGCATTGTGGAAGTTAGTGCTAACATTTTCTCAAGATTTACAAACTCTACATTTCGTTCGATTTCGCAAACCAATCGATGAAATTTGAATAAGCTGATTTGTTTGGAAAAATACTTACAGAGTTCCTACTTCATGGCTTAATAATTTCTTTAATTTAATTTTATATGATTTCATGGTAAACAATTTTTTTAAGAAAATTTCATTTTTCCTTTTTAACGGTGAATAATAAATTCTTAGGATTTCTTACTCTTGAGCATGCAACATACAACTGGACATGCGTAAATATTTCTTTCTGGAGCCAAATTCCAAATTTTTAGAAGCGTTTGACCTTGTGATTTGTTTTGTACTTCTCGCAAACAAGTGGAACTGGAAACTGGATTCTTTCATATAAAAACTTAAAGATACGCAAAAAACAATCTATTTTTATTAAATAAGTATTTGTTATTTTAATCATTAAATCGTTTCTAAGGTAGTGAGAGTATTTTGTATGTTAAATAATAAAACTTTTAATTTTTCAAAAAAAAAAAAAATTAAAAAAAATGAAAATTTATTGTACTAATCTCTGCATCCTAGTAAAGCAAATGTACTTTGTAACCCGAAAGTAAGGAACATGTAATAGAGATCTACCTCGCTACTCAATCGTAATAGATCTAGATGAGAAAAACTTGCTAACCATTACATCACGTCGATGTGCCCCAAACATGTTAAATATACTTACAAAATTAAAAGTAATAACAAAGAATGAACTGTCACCTGAAGCATAAAAAACATGAAAATTTCAGAGAACAAAAAAAACAAAAAATTAATAATCTTCCTGATAAAACCGGAAGTACTCGGACATTAAAGTATCTGTATTTAAATATGTACCTGAAAACAGTTTGAAATATAGAAAAAATAAATTATTAACAAAGAAGTTTCGTTACTCTTTAACCAAACTTGTATAAATGAAAAATACATATTGTGTCTACTTATTTATATACTGATCCTTTCCAGTTGTCTAATCAGTTTCTTGATGTTAGGATGAAATCCATCACAAAAGGAGCCGTAGTTTTTGTTAATCCAAGTACTTTCGATCTTTTTCGAGATCATCTTGCGATAAAATCTGCATTCCATTGTGAAGGTGATTTCCAAAACACGCGCGAATGCACTTTGTAATTATTTAAAATTTATCCGTTGTAGTTATGGAATTTTTTTTTTTTTTGGCAGAACAAGAGTTTCAATATAAGGGAGCTGACCGGAAATTGGTAGAAATGTACTTTTATATGCTGTTGCTATATTCGTAACAAATTTCGTGGAGTCTTGGTTGGTTCAATTTGATAAAGAGGGCTTTGAGAATTTGAAGATTTTGTTTATTATTTTCGTGGTGTACTATATTGGGGCTGTCAACAAGTATTTCTTGTATTGTGAAGGTGAACAGGAATGAGTTTTTAGATGTTCTGCAATAGTACTTGAAACCCTACAAATGAAGTGTAAGATGTTTATATAATATCGGGTTAAAAAGAAATCTATTAATTCTTTATAAATATATATGTTTTATATACCATAACAATATTAGGAAAACCAGTGACAAAGTCGAAACAGTTTCTCGTGTGACACGTTTCGTCCTTTAGTCCGATGAAATCCTAAAAGACTAAATACATCACAGTTCCACTTCATATATATATATATATATATATATATATATATATATATATATTAGGAATTAATGGATTTTCTTTTTGATCTGACATTATTTCTTATAACTCTAAATGTTATTTTACTGGATGCATGTGTTTTGCATAGACGCTCTGTATAATTCTAAGTGTTTCGTGATAGGCTCTAGAACAGTGGCTCTAACCCCTTTTTTTCACACATGGGTCACTTTTACTCTTATGTTTTTTGGTGGAGCCCCATAACCATTTGATGTAAAAAATGTTTATTTTATGCTTTACTAAGTTTAGTAATTGCATTATAGAAATAGTAAATATATTTGCTTTATTTTGAAATCAAATTAACTTTATGGAAGTAAATTGAATTCTATGGAAAATTTATGTAAATTAGTAAAATAACTTATAATAAACCATTTTAAAATGAACCTCCAGTCATGTTAGAGGGACCTCCTAGGGTCCACATGCACCCAGGTTGAGAACATCTGCTCTAGAACAAAAGAAACATCGGTTAATTATCTTTTCCATTGGTGCGAATATCCAAGGTCGAATAATATTTCTTATTACTGTAAACATTATAACGACGGGACATTTTTTCCGTTATTTTGCTTGAGTAGACGTCCTGTTTTATTTTAAATAGTTTAAATTACGTTTGCCCAACTGTTTTTGTTGTTATTATAACAACAAAAACAGGGCGTCTACTCAAACTTCCACGAATTTAGAGTCAGTTAGTCAGTTATGTGCCATGCGTGATACGGGTTTAGGCGATCATGTATCTTTCGATACATGACTGACGAGGCAGATTTTTTTCCTGCAGTAGGTTGCCATTACTTTCTGCGGTAAACCAGTTGCCATACAAGGCTCTAGAACCCGGTCTGTCCTGCTATTTACCCATAAGAGAAGAGGATTAGCACGTAAGTGAATGTAATGGATCTGACGAATTTGAACCCGACTTCTCAATCTGAGCCGCTATCCATTGCCCCACCGTGCCTCCTGAAAATTCAGAATAATAAGGCATAATATCAGATTAAAAATAAAATCCATTAATTCCTTAGAAATTACTTTATGCGAAAATGAAACGAAATATATATATATATATATATATATATATATATATATATGTGTGAAAAGTGTATATAAATAAATATATATATATATGTATAATTATTTATATATTATATGCGCGGTACTTATTGTAAAGCGCTCAATATCAGAGACAGAGCTAACATATATATATATATATATATATATACTTTTGAGAAGATCGGGACGAAACGGTGCACATTAATTAAACGTGTAATTGAACCTTGCTAGATTATGGCATTCTCTGTAGCCGAGCTGTCTAAATCACGCCGGATTAGACGGTGGTTTTCCCTATAAAGGTGGTGAGGATGGTGACCGATTCATGTCTGATGGCACAATTTTTGTGTTAGGTCTCTCGAATTTACAGGCCGGTAGATGTAATTCATGTTTAAAATAAAATTAAAAAAATAATAATAGACGTGTTTGAATAGACACCCTATCTACAAAAATAACATTTAGAATAAAAAGAAGTATTATTCGACCTTGGACATT
Source organism: Acanthosepion pharaonis (assembly GCA_903632075.3). Taxonomy (NCBI): domain Eukaryota; kingdom Metazoa; phylum Mollusca; class Cephalopoda; order Sepiida; family Sepiidae; genus Acanthosepion; species Acanthosepion pharaonis. The sequence continues at coordinate 1,418,833 of CAHIKZ030000177.1, forward strand.
CTTACCTGTGGTAAAGGTAATTAATTTAGGTTTCTTTTGTTCTAGAGCCTATTCTAGACACACCTATACTTACATAACACCCGAATAACGTCCAGTCTGTGAAGGTATCTCAGGTTTGGGATATGGATCATAGGTTCAGTAATATATAATCTTAAATAAAATTTGATATTTACCTGTAAACACAGGTCCTATCTGTTTACTTAGTGTAATCTAAGTAATGAGTTGACGTATCGTAAATAATTAAATTATATCACCTTCATTGTTTTCCCCTTTCCGCCTAAACAGTAAAATGAGTTTTATTGTTGTATATAATCTTTGACGAGAAGCATTTGGCGCATTTGTTCAACGACTCTCTGTCATTGTCGCATTTGAGGTCTACCTTTCACAGAGACGAATAGGACATTATTTGCAACAATTGTTAGAAATGGACGAAGAAAACCTAAGGTATAATAGCAGTAACACTTTTCTTTTTCAGGATTTATTTCAGTAGTTCTCCCTATTTTATCCGCGGGTTGGGGGAATGTCTCAAGAAACATAGCGGATACCTTAAACCGCAGTTTGTATCGAACACCATAAATGTTATATTTTTTACTATATATATATATATATATATATATGAAAAGTTTAATTGATCAATTAGTCATAGTAAGAGATTAACAATAAGTAATAATATACTAAAACAATTATAACAATGTAAAGGAATAAATACTGATGCAAAAAGATTCGTTGTTGACAGTAGATTTTATGAGGCACATGAATAACAATAACAGCTAATAACAGAACAATTATAACTACAGTAAAAGTTATTGCAACGACTAGTAAATTGGTCGTAGATATTATTCAATACAATAAGAGATAACTAATTAGAAAGAACCATGAAAATTTCATGGTTTTCCTATTTACATTTTCTGGTGAATCTTAATTCTACAGTTAATGAGTAAATAAGCTTATGGCAGGTTCTACGACAGTAATAAAATATCCGTTGAAATTGCCCTTATCGCATCATTAAATATTTGAACTTAACAACTTTAACAAAATATTGCAATAACAATAATAAATATGAGTGCTGGTCATTATTTTAAGAAGTGGGTACAAATGAAGATTTGAAATTGATAATATTTTTCCCATTTCACTGAAGCAGCCGTTAAACACTTCTATCTTCCCTTTATTTATTTCTTTCATTTTATCACCCAGGAAACACCACCTCTGCTACGGCGGCAGTACATGTGTTTGGTGCCGCTATGACCCTAATGAGTCATAGGACTTATAAGACGCATTTTCCTTTCTATAAAATATCTCCAAAACCACTGCGTCTTATAAATAGAAAGACGGTGATGGAAGTTATAAGTTTTGTGGTGTGGAGTGAGCGTCAGTTCTCCAGTTACACCCTGTATCTAATTTAAAATTAGTGCTTCATCCTGGTTTGTGATGAATTCGTCACGATTATTAAGGATTTCAGGCTGCAATAAGGTTAGGTTTCGGTTGGATTATGCACTTTAACTTCTCTTCTAATTATTACATTCTAAATAGTTACAATAAATTCTGTACCTCTTCTCAGTCTGTGATGAATTTCTGATGATTAGTCATGTTTTCATACTGAAACATGCTATTGAGGGGATAAAATTGGGGATAACGGGGAGGGCTATGAAGTTAAAGGAGGTAGAGGTGGGGGGTCGTCTAATGCATCGGAGCGTCTTATGAGCTGCGAAATACGGTAAGTAAAGAAATCCAAATTATAGAACGTTACAACGGATGTTTTAAAAGTATACATAAATATATATAAAAATATATAAAGCAAACATGGTAAAGAACAAAGAAAAAGAATAGTTACTAAGTTGTAAGGTGGTGGGTCGAAAAAATATAACAACAAAAAGGACTAACTGGTTATCCTTCCTCGCTCTTTAGAGCAATCGAAGATAAAAAAAAACAACAACATATAAATATGAGCACAACTAACGACTAAAAAAGGGGAGAAAAAAATGTCTTACCCTTGCTCTTCATCACTTTTTGTTATATTTTATCATACATGCACACACACACACACACACACACACACACACACACACACACACACACATATATATATATATATATATATATATATATATATATATATATATATTACATGAATCATTCATACAAAAAACAAATATAGAGGTTAATGATTTAAATGGCGAGAATACATCTTCGCAAACAATTTCAATAAGGTACACTAACCCCGAACCTGTATATGAATGATATGATCCCTGTTTATAAATTCCAGTTGTATAAGGTCTTTTAATTTTTACAAGCTTTCGTCTGTTCCTACAGACATCCTCAGTTATGGAAATAGATTTGTTCTTTTTTTTTTTTACTTCTCGGTAATAAGAGGACAACGAAAATAGAGATGTAATCCGAAAAAATGCTATGAGAAATGTGTTATTGTTTTGGAACGTGCGGTCGCAACGCTGAGTTTGAATTTTAAATTTTAAGGTTGTGCGTTTTTGTACAAATATAGTAATAAGAGAATTCTTTTTTACTGGTAGGTTTTCCGTCAATGTGGCATGAACTATATTGTTCAATAATTACAGGAATGTCACACTTATTCTCCGAAAGTTGCACGTTGGATGAGTTATTTTAATTTCGATTATAGGTGCAGTTCAATTTATAATTACATGAATCATTCATATATATAATATATATATAAATCCACATATAAAAATAATAGTTGGCCACTAGTATTTTAGGATACTCGTTTACTAGGGCGGCTAACCAATCCCTATTGCAGACTCTCGCTCAAACACCCACATAGCCTACCTGTGGTTTATACTGCAACTATGGGAAAGAGCGTATTATCTAGAATGATAACAATTTGAACAACACCAGCATACTTAAACTCTCGGTCACGATGACTTGTGACTTCGTGCTAGCAAGTGTTGTGTCTACCCAATTTCACTCACAAGGTTTCGGTCAACTCGTGGTATGGTTTTCAGGCACTTTCCAAAGGTGTCGCACGCTGGGATCGTACCCTTTCCAGACCGATAACATCAAGAAGTCTCCTTCCTGACAAATTGACCATGGTGAGATTCGAACCCGGGTTTCATGGTCAAATATATATATATATATATATATATATATATATATATATATATATATATATATATAGGCAGAATATTTTCATTCAAACATATTTCATGGAATAATATAGACATCCTCAATGATCATCTACAGGGCTAAATTACAAAGACACATTTATTGTAACTGCGATAAAATCTGCATTCCACTGTCATGATGATGATTTTTTTCTAAACCCGCGTGAATGCGCTCTGTAATTGTTTTAAAAGTTTTAATTTATCTCTTGCAGTTATGGATTTTATTTGCAAAACAAACGTTTCAATATAAGGGAACTGACCGAAAATGGGTAGAAATATAAAATGGCATTAAATGTCATATACATTTTAATATATTGTTTTTTATTCGTAATACATTTTGTTAAGTGTTGGTTGGTTGATTTTGATATAGAGAGCCTCGAGAATTATTTTTGATTATTATTTTCATGGTGTTGTATATTGGTGTTGCCAACAAGTATTTTCTCGTATTGTGAATGTGCACAGGAACATATTTTTAGATGTTGTGCAATAGAAATTGTATCTGACAAATGTTGTGTAAGACGTCTTCATAATATTGTGGTAATCTAATCAACACATGTACTTACTTTTTTCCAGAAAGACAATCTCCAAAAGTACATTTAAACTGATATACAATGTTGTTTTTTTCCGAAACACTAAATGACAGAGAAGAGCTATTGCGTATGATTAAATGGCTTGTATTAAATTTAGTATAGTTTATAGATTTTTTTAATAGGATCAGTGGTGAATATATTAGTGTTTATGAAATTTTTTAGAATTTTTTCATGTTGTTTATAGTTAGAATCTATTTGAATACGATATCTTAGGTTGATATGTTTATGGTTATTTGAGAAATTATTATGTTCTTTTTATTTATGTTAATATTTCTAATAGCTCGTTAATTTTTTCATCATCGATGTAATTAGGAAAGTAATTATCAATGAGAGTTTAATTTAATATTTATAGTTCAGTGTATAAAATTTTATATATTGGAGGATTTAATTTTTGCACAATATATCAAATTCTGTGTAATAGCTTTTTGTAATATTCAGGGCATTCACTTTTATAATTTACAGTGTAAGTGTTTATGCTAGTTGTCTTTTTATATAGGAAGGTAGTGAATGTATTATTATTAGTGTCTATAAATACATTAAGAAAAAGGATTTTATTATTAATTTTAAGTCCATATGTGAAGCCAAGAACGTAGTTTTATTGAAAGATTTCTTACAGTTCATGTATTTCATTTGTTTTTAACTAAGATAAGAATATCATCTAGATATCTTAGGTAGATGTTTTTTAGTGATATTAAATATCTTATTTTCAAGGTTAGCCATGTAGATGATACTAAATTTGGATCCTAGAAATAAACCCCGAGGTACGCCATCACGTTGTACGTAATGTTATTTTGATGGTCATAGAAGGAAACCTCAGTGGTGTAAGTCAAAGTAGTTTCTGTAATATATTAGGTTTCATTTTCATATGAGAGGGAGAGGGAGTGTTGTATTAGGTTGGTGCAAAAATAATGACGTAATAATGTCGTTTTTTGACGTTCACGTCAAAAAACGACATTATTACGTCATTATTTTTGCACCAACCTAATAAATAGTTTTTATTATTATATCAATCGTTTCCCTAATTGGGACATAGGTAAATAAACGTTCAACATCAAGTGAGACTGTGGTTTCATTATTAGATTTTTGTGTTTTTAAGATTTGGATTAGCTCATGAGTCGAGTTAACACTTTATTTAATAGGTATGCATGGTGTAATGAGTTGGTTAATGATTTTGGTTAATTGGTAAACTGGGGTGGGGATTTGGGATATGATGGGATGGAGAGAGAAGTTAGGTTTGTGTATTTTTTATGGTACCATACATGTATCCTGGTTTATAATCTCCAATTATTTTGGCGGAGTTTTTTTAAGCGTTTCACCCCAAGCAAGGCTGGAAGCCACTAACACGCAAGGGTTACAGAGAGTCGTGGGGAGAGTGATACGACATCTAGAGACGTCGTTTATTATAATTTGAACTTATAGAAAAATACTCTACGATCATACCTAATTTTAAAAAGTCAACAAAAATCCTACAAACCAACTGAAATTAAAAATATAATAAACTGATCAGAGCCAACATCGCAAAACAGGACAACTTAAAACTATTGTTTATATATATATATATATATATATATATAATATGTATGTGTGTGTGTGTATAATAACATTCCAAATATATTGTAAATGGTTCTATAAAGGCAGGTAATCTTTAGAAGCCTATTCCGCTTATTTTCTTTTCAATCATAGAATAGAAACGATTTACATTATCGCATAAAAAAGAATTTAATCATTGTGATAATTTAATAGGAAACCTTAATTTATTAAGAGATTTTCAGATTGAAATTCTATTCTCATCATATTTCTGTTCAGAAGTATGATGCATTCTTACTGTAGTGTCATCAGCTGTGTTCTGGTTTCTTAGCAACATTCGAAATGAATCACTGTAGTCTCAAAGAACCGATGGAAGAAATTTATGACTAGAAGAATAGCCATATTTTTAACTTCAAGACGATTTCTTTTGTCAAAATATATCATGTTCATCACAGAAAACCTTCTTTAAGCCTCCACTTGACTTACAGCAATGGTATTAATTGTATTTTTATCCATTATATTTCAGCTATTAATATATAAGATTATTTTTGGATAATCCAACAACCGATTCGCTTTTTATAATTTTAAGAATCAGTTTGTCCGAATCGGTAGGATGCCACCACTCTCTCTCTCTCTCTCACTGATATATATATATATATATATATATATATATATATATATAATAGCGCACAGTGAGGTGCTGGGGGTAATAGAACAGTGCACCAAAAAGTGTCGAAGAAAATGTATATTTATTAATCGTATATATATCTTTGAAAATGTTACAAAAACTTAACAACCGATCTACGGTGCATATGTTGAATGGTGTGTACATTTCATGACTTATGTTACTTTTCTTGTTCTGTCTGGGAACTTTTCATCACCCCATCTTGTCCATTTTGGATTATAAAAATGGTATTTTAAACTATGAATGGTTGACAAATTGGTAATGCTGGATTGCTTTTTAAAATTATATTTGATTCTTTTTTAGTATTCTAATGAAAAAAAAAATTGTAAAACATCGTTTCCGTTTAATGAAAATACGCATTTTTGTTTTGTTTCAGAGAGCCTTTGTGCTTAAGAGGTGACGTGAACACAATGGGAGACCCCAAAGTCGAATCCCCGACTTCAAAAGCAGTGGTTAATCATAGAGATATGGACACGGTGATAGAGGTCCGAAGACCCGTCTACCATACAAAAGAATTTCGTGATAAATTCAGGAAGCCAGAGCCACCTGAACGAAGCTGCAAGGAATTATTACGCAGCCACTTGTCAAGCTTGTGCACCTGCTCAAAAGACAGGTGCAAGAAGATACTTGTTGACACATTTCCATTTTTGGGTATTATGCGAAAGTACAAGGTGAAGACCGACTTACCAAATGACCTCATAGCTGGACTTACAGTTGGCATCATGCAACTTCCTCAAAGTAAGGCAAAGGCAGATGTTTTCTTACTTTGAATATCCTTGAAGAATATCTTATTTATTTGCTTTCTCTGTTTGAACTATATGTATTTAATAATTATAAATAAGTGTCAGCTCTTCAACAATTGCTGATGGACTAGATAAAGTATTTAATTCTTTTAGTATTCTTTACAGTAAACTGATTTTAGTTTTAGGCTTTTCATAAATTCGAGGTGCTGTTTAACATTACCGTATTTTCACTTTCTTTACTGACCTTTGAAAAAAAAGAAGGAAATCTGGATGTCTAAAGAATTCCTTGGAGACCACGCTACTAACATTCAAAAGAATCCATGATAATTCACCCATAATAAACTAACTTGTAAACACATGATCGTTTTCAAGTCTAGTATTAACCATTATCTTCCTCACGTATCTGCATAAATCTGTGCCTCTTATTCTGTAAACCTCTACCTCGAGTGGCTCCTGGGCCTTCTACAGAGTGAACCCTACTGTAAAGAAAAAATTGTGTTATATACATAAAAATTCGGTAGTAAAACTTGTAATAAAATAATACTCATAATGAAGAGTAGGTCAGTTCAAATTTCTGGCTTGAAACGCAACAAGATGGAATCAACCCAGTGAAAATAATTTATTTAAAAGTTTTCTTGTTTAATTTAACTGCTGATTGATTTACCCAAATGTCATTTTCACATTTCTGCATTTGTGTCAGTTGCTGGTGTAGTCTTTCAGACTTTTTTTGCTAATCATGTTAATTAAATATTAATTTAATTATAGTTAATTAAATTTTTGATAATGACAACGTCTCCTTTGGCAAGATGTGTATAACCTTTGATGAAATTTGAAATCCATATTATTTTGTAAAATTAAAATATTTTTTTTTACCCCGCAAATGCCTGTCTTGTTTGGGTAGAATAGTAAGTTGATTTCTGTAATGATTTCAGAAACCATTTTGTCTACAATTATGTCACGTTACAAAAATCTCAACTCGCTTCCTTTGACATTTAGATATGTTGAACCTGCAGGAAAGCAGGCTTGAATGCCAGACCAATTATTTGGTCTAACAAGAAAAATGATTTGGATTTTATACATTTCTTCCACAGTATTTGATTCTATATATGTCAAAAGTCTGAGAAGAACTTGTTTATACCAACCACCTCTATCTATCTATCTATCTATCTATCTATCTATCTATCTATCTATCTTAAATCCATATTTGTTCATATATATATATATATATATATATATATATATATATATATATATATATATATATAAGTAGAGAGAGAAACTGCAAACGCTTTTGGTTTTTGAAAATATATATTATACTTTTTCATATTTTTGCTATACGGGTTTCCGATCTCGTGATCTTCATCAGACAAAAGGTGCTTATTTTCACATACTATTAAAAGGAATTACGTTTCCTCATGTTTTCGATGTTTAATCATTGTCTTTTGTCTGTAGTAGTAGCTCAAGAAGGTCGTGAGACTGGAAACCCGTGTAGTAAAAATATGAAAAATAAAATTAAATATATATTTTAGAAAAATCCACATTATAACCAAACACGTTTGAGCTTTCTTTCTTCTTTTTAAAACATACACTTTTCTCTCGTTGGAACTACTATAACCTCTTCTTTATATATATATATATATATATATATATATATTGCCAGCAAATGTTATTAAATGTTTTTTGCGTTTGTTTAAGGTTTTTTTTTATGAACATAAAGTGTGTAAAAAAATTGTCCAACTGTTTCTGATCATCAACCATATTTGGAAAATAAAACATTCCTATAACTTTAGATACATGCATAAAACAATCCAGACATTCAGTTAAAAGTAAAAATAAAATAATTCTTGATAATGATTAAAAGTAGAACTGAAAGCTCTCGGATATACAGAACATTCGGACAAAAAAGATTACAAGAACACAAGAAAAATAAAATAAAAACTCAACGTGTCGTAAATAGGAAAAGTTGACACACATGTAGAAAATAAGAAGTAGTTTATTCCGGTTTATTTATGGTACACGGTTAAGAAAACGGACTAATATAATAAACAGTTAATCATTAACGCTTTTCGCCTAGTAAGAGAGAGTGCTATTTAAATAGTCTTAGACCAGTCAATTTTGTGGGGGTGTTCAGCTACTCCACAACAATATGAACTATTTTGTTTTTCTTTCCAGGTATGGCCTATGCTCTTCTGGCTGACCTTCCTCCAATTGTTGGTCTTTATGTGTCATTTTTTCCTTTACTGACTTACTTTTTCTTTGGTACATCTCGACACGCTGCAATGGGTAAGTAGTTTTTGGCTTCGGTCACTTTCCCACTATCAAAATGTAGCTTTCCTGTACCTTTTCGATAAATATTTTCATGACAATTGTTTTGATCAGCTTTCCTCGTTGATAGCACAACTTCATGAATTTAAGTATAGTACTAGATTGGCAGACAGGTCTCATCGTTTTACTGTTGAAATAACCAGATGTAAATGTAAACTCTATTTTAATAGTTTCTTTTCGTGTACTTCTCACCTGTGTAACTCTCTTCCAGTTTCTTGCATTCTTACTACAATCTACAAAAATGCAACCTCTCTTGTTGTATTCTGTCACATTGAAACCTCTACTTTTTATTGGCATTTATGCTTAGTAGCATTTTCTCAGTTCCCTTCACTCTATTGTCTTTAATCCTCAGTAACCCCCTTGTGTCTTAGTGACTTTATCGCCTTGTTTTGGGTGAAATAATTACTCCTCAAGTTAATATTCTATATTCTATTTCTTACACGCTTTATCAGATCCTATTATGCAAAACAGCAATGTTTAACCTTCATGGCCGCAAAAGAAAACGATGGAAAGTTATTCCTTTGACACTGCTATTATTATTACTGCTGTTGACACTTTTGACTCCCTTGGCAATATTTTTATAAAAACATTATAAAAAATATGTGAGCCAAGTACTATGTAATATTTATTATTTACTTTTTATAAAGGTTTATTACTTACCATTTTATAAAGAAATAAATTTGAAAAAAATCTTTTTATTCCCCCCCCAAAAAAAAAATTATAAAATAATTACAAATCATCAAAATATGTAAACCAGCAGCAATGCAATATTTATTATTCACAATTTTATAAATTGCTATGGAAACAAGTTTTTTATTCATAATTTTATAAAAATATCAATGAACAAAAACAAAAACAAAAAATAAATGAATAGACATGTGATATCTGTTTGACTTTTTAAAACAATAAAGTTTGCCAAGGGAGTCAAAATGTATACAATAATAGCGGTGTCAAGTTTTTTTGGTGGGGAACAAAGATTAAACATTGCCCACTCAATGTTTTTTTTTTCCCCAAGTGTTCTTCAGATGGTTGAATTTCTTCTTACCACCTAAATCAAGTCAGAAAGAAGAAATTTGGATAACAACTTGGTGAATAAATATAAATGTCTATAGAATTTTCTGTGTCGCAAGAATTGATGGAAATGGTCTTGGTATTTTTGCTAGAAATTTATTTTTTGCTTGGCATCATTTTTAGAGAAAAACAACACAAAACCTGACACTTTATTCATTGGTTCAGACTGATTGGAATGATCTTTGCCGTCATATTCTGTGGAAATAGATGTGATTCTTTATGGATTTCACTACTGAAGAAGGCTATAGAATGTTTCAACCTGAAACAGTGCGCTAACAACACAACTTACAAAAAGAATAAGTTCAATAGTCCAAATAATTCTCAAAATACTTCTATGTATTGAGTCGCTTCAGGACGACTGGCGATCTCCGCAATTTCCTGTCCATCTTAGTAAATTTTGTCTTTTTGCTATCTCACCTAAGCCCTGTTCTGCCAACTATTTATATAAGCTTGTTATATGCCGCTTACCTCTGATCTTTTTGCCTACAATATCTTTTGTGAGTGACAGATTTTCTAAGCCCTCTTTCCTCATGATGTGTCTTAGAAATATCAATTCTCTCTTTTCCACGCTAAGTCCAAGTATCTTTTTGTTTCTATTTTCTCTAAACTTTTGTCGTTGCTCTCACTCATGTTCAGTTCATGGTATTCTCGGCGTCTTCCTGTAAAACCACATTTCTGTTGTCTCAGGACACTTCGTCATCTGTGAGGAATCTGTTATGTATTTACTACTATATAGAAGGAATGATGTTACATGATAGTTTCTTGGTTTCTAAAGAAATTTTCCTATTTCTTAATATGTTGTTTAGCTTTTGAAAGGCGTCTTTCACTCTCCAAATGCGCCTTTGGATTTTAGTGTTACCTTTTCTGTTAAAACATTTCCTATATATTTAAGTTTTTGTATTTGCTTGATTTTGGTATCTCTAAATTGTAATTTGCATGTTGGGCTGTCCCTTATGCTAACTGTTGTAGTAAACCCTCCTACATAGAATGAACTCTTCCTCCTCTCATAAAAACTAACTGCATGAGTCGATTGGGGTGCCGAGACTTACCGTTCGGACGTACACCTCTATCTGCTTATTACTAACACTCTTGCTTTGTATATATCTGTTATTTCAATACACTTGTTTCAACCTACCTTTGTCTTCCATGTCTTTCTTTCTGGCCCCTAAACAGGCCACAACACTAACAACCATGCATTCTGTTTTAGAAAAGGAAAATAGATATTTGTTTAACAGGGACAAATTCATGGAGTAACAGTTCATGTGATTAACAAGGTAAATGTCATTATTCAAAAACATTAATAGATGGTTAAAATATTAATAAGTAGAACGATTTATTTAATTATCACTGACACGTGGTCTGTTTTGTTACCTAAAACTATTTTAATTACTCATAAATCCTAGTTATTAGGTTGGTGCAAAAATAATGTCGTAATAATGTCGTTTTTGACGTATTTTAACGTCAAAAAACGACATTAATACGTCATTATTTTTGCACCAACCTAATAGTTACTTGATTCTTTTGCTCCCTCCCACTACTCTACTGACTCAGAGTGTGTAGCACAGGTGGAACTCAGTTTTCATGGGGGGTGGGACTGACATCGTTTTGTCTTCTTCGGGATATTCTGTCTCCCCACCTGACGAACGAAGGTGAGTTTTCATGATTGGTATTTTTTAAACGGTTTATTTATATATATATATATATGGTAGCTGTCGATTCTCAAAGTGAGTATGACCATCACTGACATATCCAGCCCTTCACTTAAACTACCCCCACAACACGGCATTTATCGGTTATGTGAACGACAGTGGCTCAATAAAGCCAACCATTGATCTGCGTTTCTTGTCACATATCAAATCATCTCCGTATGGTGGTATTAGACTTTGATCATAATCACTTCCAATGTGCCCAACCTGAACTTGCACAATCTAGTGGAGGTTGAGCATTTAAAGCATAACATTATGAAATCGTAATATATAATACTGTTGGTGTGAGCGCTGGTGACTGAGCAAACCCGCCCTGGACAGATATATCTGAGTGCATTGTGTACATGGCCAGGTTGGCACTTCATACCAATTCAGGGATCGCTTCCGAATCCCTCTGTTCAATTTTACATATTTTTGTGATGCCTCATGGAAGATCTTGACGCCATCAGCAATACCAGCTCGCTAAGAAACCGGGTCTTCAATTAGTCTCTCAGTTATTCAGACCAATATTGCACGTGTATAGTGACTCTCAAAGGCAATCTTTTTAACGAAGTTTGTGCTTGTATTGTGGTCTTTTTCCCATTTCCAATTTTCTATACATTATGGAATTCTGTCAACCGCCATATGGACAACATCGCCCGTCCATCGCAATCAGTGCTTGTGTATAAGTGCTTCCACAGAGTTAATTGACACTTTGTAGAACAATAGTAGCAGAGGTGTGATATATCTAATGGATTTCAAGCACACACCGAAGGCAGCGTTGATGAAAACGTTAAGATGTCTGCGGTAGACTACCCATGTCTCACATGAATATAGTAGAGATGACATATCGTAGGCATTATATATTTTAGTTTTTGTGTGCTTCTGACTCTAGATGAACACTGAGTGCTGCAAATGCATCGGATAGATTCTTAATCCGTAATGCTATCTCATCGTCAAGAGAGCAATGGCGGTTGAGAATTCTACCAAGGTATACAAATTTGTCTACTACCCTAAGTCAACTACCATCAACATAAATTGATGTCTCTACAGTGGCCTAAAAAAGATTTTAGCCAGGAGAAATAAACTACATCCAATTTCAAAATTTAATTACGTAATCTCTACTCAATATAAACAAACGTTATTTGGAACTGGTATAGAGTAGGTACTCCATTTGCTAGTTTCAGTGCTTGTATTCGATTTTTCATGGATTTGATTAAGTTATCAACAATCGTCTGATCCATATTTTGCCTCTCCTTTAGCAATGTTTCTTTAAGGGCTGCCGCTGATGTGATTTTGGTTGCACACTCTCGAAGTTTTCGGTGACGGTTATTCCAAACGTGTTCTATTGGATTCATATCAGGATTTTAGTCTACCCATGGCAGTGACTTGCTTCCTTGCGATTTCTTCCAGGCCTTTGCTACTTTACTCCCATGACATGGCGCTCCATCTTTTTGATAAAGATAGATATTCTTGTCAATTTGATTGGTTTCAAATAGTGGGAGTATTCCTTTCTCTAGTATTTGATAGTATTTTGGACCATCAAACCACTCATCAACAAGAATCAGCACAGATTTCCCTCCAAACCAGACAACACCCACACCATTATTCCAATCCCTCCATGTTTCACGGCTACTTGCAGACAATCAATGTTCCAAGTCTCATTCTGATTTCTCTAAACATAAACCTGTCTCGAATTTACTTTCATCTATCCAAATTACAGACTGCCAAAATTCATAATCTTTGCTCTCGAATTCTCTCGCCGATTCCATACGACTGTTCCTGTTAACCTCTGAAATCAAGGGCTTTCTTTCTTGCAAATCTTCTTTGATAGTCGAGTTTTTTCAGGGTCTTTCTCGCCGCATATGGCGACATTTCCATGCTGTTGGCGACATCTTTGACGATATAACGACGGTTTCTGATGACTTACCTCTTCAACATCCTTTTTCTTCACTCAGACACGATGTTTTATCTTCCCGTACGTTGTTCCAGACGACAATGTTCTTTTTCGTTAAATTTTTTGACAATATTATTAACCGTTTGATGATCAACCTGGAAAAAACCTAGCAATTTCTCTATTTGACTTGCCACGATCATGACATCTTATTATTTGCCCTCCTTGAAATTCACCAATTTTCTTACTTTCGCGAACTTTCATTGCAAAATATAAGTCAACTATCGTTCATAGATTAGAAAAGCTTGATACTAACACGGTATTGTCTCAAAAAAAAAAATAAATAAATAAAAGAAGATACATTATTACACAAGCCAAAATTGCTGTAATTAAGAGTTGCTAAAAACTTATCATAGCCCACTGTATATACTGAATTCAGTTTGATACATCACCACTGTCTTGTCAAGGGTGATGGACAATCCAAGAGCCTTATAGTCGATCCATGAATTCCTGTACGTGCTGATTTGTGTGTGCGAATTGTCACAATCAACGGCATAGAAAGGTTGCACACTAAATTCAAAAACACCTTTGTCCTTGCTGCAAACCTACGTATGTTGCTTGCCAATTGACCTGTACCTTATCATAATACCATTATGGTCCCGAGCACATCCAGCAGTACAATAGCAAAGTAGATAAAAATAAACACAATGTAGAAGCCAGAAGCTGTCCCTGCTTGAATCCATTTTCAACCTTGAGCCCCGTAAGCATACCGCCAAAACTGATACAAGTTTTCATACCGTCATAGAAGCACCTCAGAACCTTGAGAAATGTGGTGAGGTCAGCCCTATTTCGAGAAGATCAAAAAATGATTAACAGTGTCAAAAGCCTTCTTCAGATCTACAAGTATTTGATAAAGATCCATTTGTTGTTTACAACTCTTTTCTTGGATTTTTCGTGCTGTGAAAATCATATCCGCGGTCCCTCTGCTGGCGGGAACCACACTGTAACGAAGACAATATATGAACTTGCCTTCCCCTAGGGGAAACTGTCATTAGACCTCACGTACATTGACCTCTCTGTTGGGAGTGGTTGATAGCCCTGCAAATTTTGGGGTAAATATCTGTACCTATGTATGGTACTATTTAGGCCACACACCCACATATATATGGTAAACCCAACAATTACAAAATATATTTAAGAAAACTGCTTATATTATTTCATAACTCTTTCAATCATAGTCTGAAGTTGATAAATAAAATACTCTTTTTCTCTCTCTATTTTGTTCAGGTACTGTGGCTGTGGTCAGTTTAATGGTTGGTTCAGTGGTGTCAACACTTGAAGCGGAACCAACACAAATGTCATCATTAAACACAACTCTGGGTGCTGGCAATGATTCCTTATTGAGCAACACAGAAAGTGTGCTTCATGATGATTTAGTGGCCAGAAAAATAAAGCTGGCAGGTGCAATAACGTTCATGGCTGGAGTTGTACAGGTAAGAAAATGATGCCATTATTGATCAAATTAAGTAACAAATGACGCAAGAAATGCACTGTAACAGTGAAAATCAAATGTTACAGTGCATTTCATTTGATTATAATACATAGAAAAATATCTGTGGATATGAACGGATTATGTTAAAAATAAACAGAAATAATGTTTGTAATTTATTTAATCAAAAGATATATATATATATATATATATATATATATATATATATATATATAGGAAAAAAAGTTGAAAATGCAACTGTAAGACTTTAAGAATATCTATTTCGAGTGACTTTACTGGTTTCACAGTTCTATGATTTTCAAAAGTTAAATTGAGATCGAGAGTACTGTGGCTATACCATGATATGTCTTGCATCTAACTGGTGTCGGAGAATTTTTCCATTTTATGCTAAACAAAGGATTCAAATTGTTATCTGTTTAAAATCCAATCTGGTTTGTTGATTATAATCACGTGATCAGGCATAGTTATTTTGCGCCCAAAACTGATGATCATAAAATTTTGTTGTCAAAGATTGGAAGTGTCTTAGTTTGGTTTGCATAGCTAATGACAACAAACTGTAGTTCATGATAAGAAAGTAGTTAAGTAGTTTAAGTGTCAGGAATTCTATTTTATTGCACCTTACTAGCAATCCCCAAAAGTTCAATGTACAAGAACTAACTTTGTGTGTTGTGTGTGTGTGGGAGGGGAGGTGATTTTCAAATGTCAGAACTGTCTGAACATTGTAATTGTACACATTGTTGTCATTTGCATGATGCTAGCCATGGCTGATAAAACCAGCCTTAGATAAGCATATCCTAGCACAGATCTCGTAACTAAATATTCTCTCTATTTCAATAATGTATCTTTTCCTTACAGTATCTTTCACACACACACACACACACACAACACACTATCTGAATGCCATTTTGACTCCTCTTGTAATTATATATTTGAACATTTATTTTTTACATTTGAATAATTTCATAGAAACTTGTATTTTTTCATTTATTTTAATTGTTTCAGATTATCCTTGGCTATTGCAAGCTGGGTGTGGTCACAACTTACATGTCCGATAGTCTTGTTAGTGGATTTACCACTGGGGCTGCAGTTCATGTGTTTACAAGTCAAGTAAAATATGTCTTTGGGCTCAAAATAAAAAGATTCAGTGGAATGTTTCAACTTGCCTTGGTAAGTATGTCTTTTATCCTATATATTAACAAACATTTGTATAGAAATAAGGAAATTAAACATAGAATTGGCTGTGCTAGAGGTAATGGTAAAGGTAATATTAACTATTTCCTTGTAAGGAAACATTTGGAATTCAAGTGACCAAGCAGCCAGTGATACTTTTGGTTAAGATATATAAAATGTTTCTATTAAAACAATTTTTCAGGAAAATAGATTTCTCAAGTCTAATGCTCTTTCTAGTACTGATGGGTGTTTCCTTCCTTGCTTTTTGTTTAAGGCAGTGTGAAACTTCAGCATTTTCATTATGACATTATTCTCTTCAAGATATATAATAACTTAAAACTGTATCGGGCCTTCCTCACAATAGGTAGAAGTGATAAGCAAAAATAAACTATGAAAGAACTCAAAATTGATTTAAGTATTGCATTAATATTCAAGCTTACATTTTAAAAGTTCAATGATAATTCTTTTGCCAGCACTTAATTTAAATACAATTTGATGTACATGGGTCCTTACTTTCTGTAAAAACAATTATTCTGACTTCATGGGTGACTTTTGCAGGATCTTGCAATTAATTTCAATTATTTCCAAATTTATTTTCAAGTTATGAAAATTCTTATCATACAAAAAAGAATTGATACAAAACATCTCATAAAAATGTAGGCAAAAACAATCGCAGTTATGAAAATTTGGGAATCCAAAATTTCAGGACCCAAGCCTTGTGAGTGAAATTGGGTAGATGGAACACTTGGGAGACTGTTGATAGCTGTTCTAGCACAGAGTCAAAAGTCACCATGACCAGGCGTTTCATTGTGCTGACCTTGTTCATATTGTTGATCACACTAGATAGCATACCTTCTCCCAGAGACTGTAACTAAGGTCTGCTCAGCATAGTTGCAGTATAAAAACCACAGGTTGGCTCTGTGGGTGCTGAACAAACACAAATGTGCCTGAGCGAGCGTCTGCAATAGGGATTGGCTAGCGGCCCTAATATTATTTATGTATGTATGTATATGATAAAAATATAGTTTTAAGGTATGCAATATTTACCTGATTGCATTCGATGAAAAGTTTGTTAAATCAAATAGTTGACATTGATAATCTACATTGTAATAGGAACTACTTAAATGTTCTGCTCATAAAAACACTGAAAATGTTTTCAGGCCATAATTTCATATATATAGGAGACATATTTAAAAAGAAAACCAATTAAATCCTATCTAGTAATTTTGTAGACCTATAGAAACTTTTTGTTGTGAATAATCATCCTCTTTTTCTGTTTTTATTCTCTTTCTGAGAATTTTGAATTATCGTCAGTTAAATGTTTGCATTGGACTTTTAGAAAAAACTTTAAAATAAAATCAACTTAAATCTTTGGCTGATTAAGGGATTAAACGTCGTAATTCATTAAACCGTTACCAAGAAGACATTCCAGAAAAAGCCATTGCATTTATTATAATAAAAAAAATATTGATTTTTTTTATCAATTTAGAAGTGGGTGTCCTGTTCATCATACTGATATAGAGTAAAATCGATCCCTGACTTTTTGCAGATTTATTAGACTGATCTGTTATTTACAAATGTCAAATTTGAAAGTGTGCTGACATCATTGATATCTGCATCAGTTTCTTTTTTTTACTTTTCTGAACTTTTTCCCTTTATATTTAAACAAAAACAACATTTTTTTGTTTGGGATGTTCTTGGAAACACATGAGCAAACACTGGGGGATAATAAATATATTTTTTTAAATCAGTTCGCTCCAAGTAAGGTGATAATGCCACTAAGACGCAATGGGCTACTGGAACTAAAAGAGCATGAATAGACTTTAGAAGGAACTGGAAACCCAATCCTAAACAGGAAACAAAGGCTAAATCTCTACTCCTGTTCAAAAGACTGGAGAGGAGTATGAAATGGGTGATAGATGAACCTATCTACTCCTGCTGAGGAAAAAAAAAATTAAATAAATAATTAGTGAATAAAATTTCCGAGTCCAGGCAGAGACATTATAATATTTGAATGGGATAATCCACATTAAAAGTAGAAAATTGAACCAATGGAATAGTAAAAAATAGCAAACAGAAAAACATTGAAAATGAGAATAATTCAGAAACCTCATTGAATATTATGAGAATTGGAGAAAATCTAGAAAAATGTTAAATAGATTGCAATTAGAAATTCACTTCAGTTGGACAATAGGCGAACCTATCTACTAAAAATAAATGAACATATACATTTATTAATTTAATTATTTTTTTCTTTAATTCATTTGTTTGTTTTTTTTTTATTTAAAAGTAATCTTTTTATAAAAAGCTCTGTATTAATATACAGAACAACTAACTCTGTAAAAAGGAGTAACAGAATTAATTTCAACTCTGAACCTCAAAACGGTAATTTACAGTTCAAGCCCCACACTCAGTTTCTAATAAAAATTTCCTGAATAGTTTCCATTTAGGTGTAAATGTACATGCTTAATTTGAAAATAACAAAGAAATTTTGATAAAATCTGCCATTTTGGAGTTATTGACAATAAAAGTTTGGACTCATTCACGTCGTAGTGGGTAATGTCGAAATTAATTCTGCACCATGTAAAAAGTCAGAGATCAATTTGGCCCTACTTATCAATATTATGATCAGTTTGGCTCCTTATCAATATTATGATCAATTTGGCCCCCCTTATAAATATTATGATAAGTTTGCCCCATTATCAATATTATGATCAATTTGGCCCCATTATCAATATAATGATCAGTTTGGCCCCTTATCAATATTATGATCAATTTGCCCCCCCTTATCAATATCATGGTAAGTTTGACCCTTATCAATATTATGATCAATTTGGCCCCTTATCAATATTATGATCAGTTTGGCCCCCTTATCAATATTATGATCAATTTGCCCCCCTATCAATATTATGATAAGTTTGGCCCTTATCAATATTATGATCAATTTGGTCCCCATTATCAATATTATGATCAATTTGCCCCCACTATCAATATTATGATCTGTTTGCCTCCCCCATCAATATTATGATCAATTTGCCCCCCACCATTCAATATTATGATCAGTTTGGCCCCCCCCCTATCAATATTATGATCAATTTTTTGGAGTTATTGACATAAAAGTTCGAACTCATTCACGTCGTAGTCGGTAATGTCGAAATTAATTCTGCACCCAGTAAAAAGTCATAGATCAATTTGGCCCTACTTATCAATATTATGATCAGTTTGGCCCCTTATCAATATTATGTACTGGACTAAAATGATAAAAGATTTTTTTATTTTGATAACTTTGAGTGATTGCTACTTGGGAAAAATTATTTCTCAAAAAGACTTTTCCCTACTTTTATGAGTTTGGTCAGTCTAAGTTGAACCTTGTAATAAAATATCCCAGGATCCGATTAGATGATTTTTTTACCATGGTTAAAACTCTACAAAGAAATATTTACACATTGAATGTCCAGATATTTGCTGTTTCTTTTCAGACCTATGTGGAAATTTTTAAGAATATACAGAAGACAAATCTTGCTGAAATGACCATTTCCTTCATCTGTATGATAATCATCTACTTGGTTAAAGTTCAAGTAAACCAGCGTTTCAAAGACAAATTGAAGATCCCTATACCAATTGAACTTTTTGTGGTAAGTATGCAAGTTATTCATATCTATCTATCTATCTATCTATCTATCTACATATATATATAGTATCTCTATCTATAAAAGGCAGGATGTGTGTGTGTGTGTAACGAATGCATGGCTGCAATTTTCAACTTATTTGCACCAAAATTTACATGCACATGCTCCAAGTTAGCAGGAAGCCCAAGACCGACTTTGCATTTCCCAACTCCCGTCGATAGTGGAAATAATTGATTTTTTCATGCTTCTACAGCAATTTTCATGTAGTTTGCGGCCATTTCGTACTGGCCAGAGTGAGAGCCAATAGCTGGCTGCCACGAATAGTCAAGATGAATGTTAACTAGCATGCTAGCATGCAAAAAAATCGATAGCTGCATTCATCACAAGTGGGAAAAAATTTAAATCTGCATGGCACTTTACTCCAATTGGCTCATTCGCTTGCTTAAACTCAACGTTGATTCTGATTCCCCAGAACTGGGTTGGGTGTGAAAAAGTATTTGTTGTTAACATTCTTTTTTCATTCGGTTTTTCCAGATACGAGTCCTTTTTTTAAAGCTGATCATTTTGTGTTCATTTTGTTTAGTTTTTTTTCGTAACAGATTTAATGTTTAGTATAGAGCTTAGAAAAAATTCGCAGTGTGAGATAGGCAAGAAGTAAGGCATGTAGCAACATCAGCACAGCAAAGGGCACTCCTTTAAAGGCAAGGAAGGCCAAAAATATTTTAAGTCAAGTGATAATGATTGCTGTATGAGTTGTATGATTTTTGAAAATAAGCACAGGCAATGCCAGGCTATGCTGCTAGTTTTTATTATAATAAACTACAATAAAAACATTTTTCATCGCTATACAAAAACATAATGTTTTGGGCGATGGTAGATAACTAATGATAAAATGATTTATTAGGGAAATTTAAAGAAGAAATCTTTACCTCTTTTTGTAAGTTAAAGTGGGCGGTATAAGGTCAGAATTAATATGTTAACTTATGAAAAGAGGTGAAACATTGATTTTGTGGCCATGAGACCCAGGTTCGAATCTCACTATGGTCAATTTGTCAGGAAGGAGACTTCTTAATGTTATCAGAATGGCTTGAGGTTGATCCCAGTGTGTGGTACCTTTGGAAAGTGCCTGAAAACCATACCACAGGTTGACCCAAGCCTTGTGAGTGAAATTGGGTAGACGGACATTGTAAGGACTGGTGATAGCTGTGCTAACACAAAGCTACAAATCATCATGGTCGAGGGCTTGAGTGTGTTGGCTTTGTTCAAATTGTTGATCACACTAGATAACATGCTCTCTTCCAGAAACTGTAACTAAGGTCAGCTCAGTATAGTTGCAGTATAAAGCACAGGTGGGCTCTGTGGGTGTTGAGCAAACACAAGTGTGCCTGAGCAAGCGTCTGGCATGTAGACGGGTATCCTCGAATATGAGTGACCAGCTATTATTATTATTATTATTATAATATATGGAGAGAGAAAGAGAGAGAGCGGCTTTGGGAAAGAAGACTTGGCTGTTGGGGCACAATCCATTTGGTTTCATATATATATATATATAGCTTTGCTGAAGATTTTAAAAAAGGTAATGAAGCAAATGGTTATTAAGTGTCAGGGGAATATAAAAAAAGGAAAACATTATTAAGGTCAAAGAACAATAAAAGAACAGGAATTAAGATGACAGATAATAACAATTGACATTGCATTTAAATTTTTTAAGAAAGGAAATTGACTGGAAAGCAAGAAGCTGGAAGAGAGTTCCACAAGCAAGAAGTGTGAGAGGAGAAACTGTTAGCAATAAAACTTAGGGTTATATCTAACCATTTCAACTGTAAAATGATGAGTCTTTGACACAAATCTAGTATTGCACTTAAAATCATAAAGACTGGGAACCAAAGAGGGAAGCTCATGAGCACAATTAGCATGGAAATATTTATAAAAAAAATAGGCCCAGTGAAACTATGTTACTGTGGTAGTAGGTGACTGAGATGCCAGGTCAGAACCAATAACATTGCATATTTTTCTTTGTATTTTATCAAGCATCTCTAAATACATACCAGATGTACCAGTCTGGGTATGACAACAATATTCAAAACAAGCATGAATGATGGATATATAAATGTAAGATCTGATTCTAGCAATAAAAATTATCTAGCATGACACAATAAACCAACTTTCAATTCACTCTCCTGGAGGTTAGCATCAGCCATACTTATGGAAGGATACAACAGTTCCCTTAGACAATTAATAGAAAACTGGGAATAAGCAGCTAAAAAAATGCTGATGGCAATCCCTCATGGATGTCGCCATTTTTGTTTTGATAGGATACTTGGCAGTACAGACTAAGTCAAACAACCCCTCCCTCAACACACAATATAATAAAAATACATTCCTAAAATAGGCTGTACTGTATATCACTGTATGTCTATGCTTGTTTGAAAATAGCACTAGGTGCAAGATGGCCTATGACATAAATGCAAAGGGCTGCTATTTCATTATATCTTGAATAATTATTTATATGTTGACAGTTGGTAATGTAAATTTCATAAGAAACATACAAGTGGAAGTTTTATTAATCTTCCCCCAAATAAATGTTCAGATAAATGTCTTTCATTGATTTCTACAGCTTATGGCCACATCACTGAAGTTAAGTAACATCAAGCCTGGTTAGTGTCGAGGTGGGTGACTACTTGGGAATACCAGGTGCTGTATGCTTGTATGTGTGGGTTGTGTAATGGCTTGCAGTTGTAAATTGGAGAGTTTCAATTTCCATTGGGTTCATCATATTCACTTACACACAAATACCCTTGGGAAAGGAATGAACTCACAACTTCTCCCCCAGTTATGGATTAATTAGTAAGACTTTCATCATTATCTCAAAAAATATTTCAATCTAAAAATATTTTCTGGCTTTAAATAACATGTATCTTTTACTTAATCAAATTCAGGTAAGAAAGTCACAGGTAAATGTCACAGCCTCCTAAGTAAGATGATAAACTACATCGAACAGCAAGGCCTCTGATCAAGAGGTTTTGAGGAGCATGGAACCACTTCTTAATTGCTAGTGCTCCCAGTCTACCCTGACCTGATGTAACACCTGTCAGGTCCCAGTTATGGGCAAATATTTACCCCCTCCCAAAAGAGATCAAAACACTATGCAATTATAAAAATATGTTTTAATACCAGCAATCACTTTTTGGAAAAATTTTTTCCAACAACACATTTTGAAAACAAAAAAAAAAATTCACTAGCAATACATTTTTGGAAAAAAAATATTATCAACAATATATTTTTGGAAAAAAAAAATTACCAGGAATAAAAACTTGTTGGTATTAAATAACCCATTGAAGTTGATATGCCATAAACCAAACCAAACCAAACCAAAAAGTAACAGGATAAAAAAACAAAAAACAGCATATGCCGAGCACACAGCGGACAAAATCCTAGCCTCTTAACCCAAAAATAGGCAAAATCCCAGCCTCTTATCCCAAAAGTAAACAAAACACCAGCCTCTTATCCCAAAAGTAGGCAAAATCTCAGCCTCATTTCCCAAAAGTAGACAAAACCCCAGCCACTTATCCCAAAAGTAGACAAAATCCCAGCCTCTTATCCCAAAAGTAGACAAAACCCCAGCCTCTTATCCCAAAAGTAGACAAAACCCCAGCCTCTTATCCCAAAAAAAAGTAGGCAAAACCAAACCCCAGCCTCTTATCCCCAAAAAGTAGGCAAAATCCCAGCCTCTTATCCCAAAAGTAGACAAAACCCCAGCCTCTTATCCCAAAAGTAGACAAAATCCCAGCCTCTTATTCCAAAAGTAGGCAAAACCCCAGCCTCTTATCCCAAAAGTAGGCAAAACCCCAGCCTCTTATCCCAAAAGTAGACAAAACCCCAGCCTCTTATCCCAAAAGTAGACAAAATCCCAGACTCTTATCCCAAAAGTAGACAAAATCCCAGCCTCTTATCCCAAAAGTAGGCAAAATCCCAGCCTCTTATCCCAAAAGTAGACAAAATCCCAGACTCTTATCCCAAAAGTAGACAAAATCCCAGCCTCTTATTCCAAAAGTAGGCAAAACCCCAGCCTCTTATCCCAAAAGTAGACAAAACCCCAGCCTCTTATCCCAAAAGTAGACAAAATCCCAGACTCTTATCCCAAAAGTAGACAAAACCCCAGCCTCTTATCCCAAAAGTAGGCAAAATCCCAGCCTCTTATCCCAAAAGTAGACAAAACCCCAGCCTCTTATCCCAAAAGTAGGCAAAACCCCAGCCTCTTATCCCAAAAGTAGGCAAAAAGCCTCTTATCCCAAAAGTAGACAAAACCCCAGCCTCTTATCCCAAAAGTAGACAAAACCCCAGCCTCTTATCCCAAAAGTAGGCAAAACCCCAGCCTCTTATCCCAAAAGTAGACAAAACCCCAGCCTCTTATCCCAAAAGTAGACAAAACCCCAGCCTCTTATCCCAAAAGTAGACAAAACCCCAGCCTCTTATCCCAAAAGTAGGCAAAATCCCAGACTCTTATCCCAAAAAGTAGACAAAACCCCAGCCTCTTATCCCAAAAGTAGGCAAAACCCCAGCCTCTTATCCCAAAAGTAGACAAAACCCCAGCCTCTTATCCCAAAAGTAGACAAAATCCCAGCCTCTTATCCCAAAAGTAGACAAAACCCCAGCCTCTTATCCCAAAAGTAGGCAAAACACCAGCCTCTTATCCCAAAAAGACAAAACCCCAGCCTCTTATCCCAAAAAACAAAACCCCAGCCTCTTATCCCAAAAGTAGACAAAACCCCAGCCTCTTATCCCAAAAAGTAGACAAAACCCCAGCCTCTTATCCCAAAAAGTAGACAAAACCCCAGCCTCTTATCCCAAAAAGTAGACAAAATCCCAGACTCTTATCCCAAAAGTAGACAAAACCCCAGCCTCTTATCCCAAAAAGTAGGCAAAATCCCAGCCTCTTATCCCAAAAGTAGACAAAACCCCAGCCTCTTATCCCAAAAAGTAGACAAAATCCCAGCCTCTTATCCCAAAAAGTAGACAAAACCCCAGCCTCTTATCCCAAAAAAGTAGGCAAATCCCCAAACCCCTCTTATCCCAAAAAAGTAGACAAAACCCCAGCCTCTTATCCCAAAAAGTAGACAAAACCCCAGCCTCTTATCCCAAAAAGTAGACAAAACCCCAGCCTCTTATCCCAAAAGTAGACAAAACCCCAGCCTCTTATCCCAAAAGTAGACAAACCCCAGCCTCTTATCCCAAAAAAGTAGACAAAACCCCAGCCTCTTATCCCAAAAAAGTAGACAAAACCCCAGCCTCTTATCCCAAAAGTAGACAAAACCCCAGCCTCTTATCCCAAAAGTAGGCAAAACCCCAGCCTCTTATCCCAAAAAGTAGACAAAACCCCAGCCTCTTATCCCAAAAAGTAGACAAAACCCCAGCCTCTTATCCCAAAAAGTAGACAAAACCCCAGCCTCTTATCCCAAAAGTAGACAAAACCCCAGCCTCTTATCCCAAAAGTAGACAAACCCCAGCCTCTTATCCCAAAAAGTAGACAAAACCCCAGCCTCTTATCCCAAAAGTAGACAAACCCCAGCCTCTTATCCCAAAAGTAGACAAAACCCCAGCCTCTTATCCCAAAAGTAGGCAAAATCCCAGCCTCTATCCCAAAAGTAGACAAAAAAGCCTCTTATCCCAAAAGTAGACAAAACCCCAGCCTCTTATCCCAAAAAGTAGACAAAACCCCAGCCTCTTATCCCAAAAGTAGACAAAACCCCAGCCTCTTATCCCAAAAAGTAGACAAAATTATCCCAAAAGTAGCCTCTTATCCCAAAAGTAGACAAAATCCCAGCCTCTTATCCCAAAAAGTAGGACAAAAAGCCTCTTATCCCAAAAAGTAGACAAAACCCCAGCCTCTTATCCCAAAAAGTAGACAAAACCCCAGCCTCTTATCCCAAAAGTAGACAAAATCCCAGCCTCTTATCCCAAAAAAGTAGACAAAATCCCAGCCTCTTATCCCAAAAAAGTAGACAAAACCCCAGCCTCTTATCCCAAAAGTAGACAAAACCCCAGCCTCT
Organism: Acanthosepion pharaonis; assembly: GCA_903632075.3. Classification (NCBI taxonomy): domain Eukaryota; kingdom Metazoa; phylum Mollusca; class Cephalopoda; order Sepiida; family Sepiidae; genus Acanthosepion; species Acanthosepion pharaonis. Next base: position 1,444,843 of record CAHIKZ030000177.1, read on the forward strand.
TATCCCAAAAGTAGACAAAATCCCAGCCTCTTATCCCAAAAGTAGACAAAATCCCAGCCTCTTATTCCAAAAGTAGACAAAACCCCAGCCTCTTATCCCAAAAGTAGACAAAACCCCAGCCTCTTATCCCAAAAGTAGACAAAAGCCTCTTATCCCAGCCTCAAAATCCCCAAAAGTAGACAAAACCCCAGCCTCTTATCCCAAAAGTAGACAAAACCCCCTCTTATCCCTAGGCAAAATCCCAGCCTCTTAAAAAAAAGTAGACAAAATCCCAGCCTCTTATCCCAAAAAAGTAGACAAAATCCCAGCCTCTTATCCCAAAAAAGTAGACAAAAAGTATCCCAAAAACAAACCCCAGCCTCTTATCCCAAAAAGTAGACAAAACCCCAGCCTCTTATCCCAAAAGTAGGCAAAACCCAGCCTCTTATCCCAAAAGTAGACAAAACCCCAGCCTCTTATCCCAAAAGTAGACAAAACCCCAGCCTCTTATCCCAAAAGTAGACAAAACCCCAGCCTCTTATCCCAAAAGTAGACAAAACCCCAGCCTCTTATCCCAAAAAGTAGACAAAACCCCAGCCTCTTATCCCAAAAAAAGTAGACAAAACCCCAGCCTCTTATCCCAAAAAGTAGACAAAACCCCAGCCTCTTATCCAAAAAGTAGACAAAACCCCAGCCTCTTATCCCAAAAACAAAATCCCAGCCTCTTATCCCAAAGTAGACAAAACCCCAGCCTCTTATCCCAAAAGTAGACAAAACCCCAGCCTCTTATCCCAAAAGTAGACAAAACCCCAGCCTCTTATCCCAAAAGTAGACAAAACCCCAGCCTCATATCAAAAAGTAAAAAAAAGTAGACAAAACCCCAGCCTCTTATCCCAAAAGTAGACAAAATCCAAGCCCCCATCCCCAAAAGTAGGCAAACCCCCCTTATCCCAAAAAGTAGGCCTCTTATCCCAAAAAAAGACAAAACCCCAGCCTCTTATCCCAAAAGTAGACAAAATCCCAGCCTCTTATCCCAAAAGTAGACAAAACCCCAGCCTCTTATCCCAAAAGTAGACAAAACCCCAGCCTCTTATCCAAAAGTAGACAAAAAAAGACCTCAGCCTCTTATCCCAAAAGTAGACAAAATCCCAGCCTCTTATCCCAAAAGTAGACAAAACCCCAGCCTCTTATCCCAAAAAGTAGACAAAACCCCAGCCTCTTATCCCAAAAAAGTAGACAAAATCCCAGCCTCTTATCCCAAAAAGTAGACAAAACCCCAGCCTCTTATCCCAAAAGTAGACAAAACCCCAGCCTCTTATCCCAAAAAAACAGAAAAACCCCCACCTCTTATCCCAAAAGTAGGCAAAACCCCAGCCTCTTATCCCAAAAAGTAGACAAAACCCCAGCCTCTTATCCCAAAAGTAGGCAAAACCCCAGCCTCTTATCCCAAAAGTAGACAAAACCCCAGCCTCTTATCCCAAAAGTAGGCAAAACCCCAGCCTCTTATCCCAAAAGTAGACAAAACCCCAGCCTCTTATCCCAAAAGTAGACAAAATCCCAGCCTCTTATCCCAAAAGTAGACAAAACCCCAGCCTCTTATCCCAAAAGTAGACAAAATCCCAGCCTCTTATCCCAAAAAGTAGACAAAACCCCAGCCTCTTATCCCAAAAAGTAGACAAAATCCCAGCCTCTTATCCCTCTTAAAAAGTAGACAAAATCCCAGCCTCTTATCCCAAAAGTAGACAAAATCCCAGCCTCTTATCCCAAAAAGTAGACAAAACCCCAGCCTCTTATCCCAAAAGTAGGCAAAACCCCAGCCTCTTATCCAAAAAGTAGACAAAATCCCAGCCTCTTATCCCAAAAGTAGACAAAATCCCAGCCTCTTATTCCAAAAGTAGACAAAACCCCAGCCTCTTATCCCAAAAGTAGACAAAACCCCAGCCTCTTATCCCAAAAGTAGGCAAAACCCCAGCCTCTTATCCCAAAAGTAGACAAAATCCCAGCCTCTTATTCCAAAAAGTAGGCAAAAAATCCCCCCAGCCTCTTATCCAAAAAGTAGACAAAAAGTCCCAAAAAGGACAAAACCCCAACTCTTATCCCAAAAGTAGACAAAACCCCAGCCTCTTATCCCAAAAGTAGACAAAATCCCAGACTCTTATCCCAAAAGTAGACAAAATCCCAGCCTCTTATTCCAAAAGTAGGCAAAACCCCAGACTCTTATCCCAAAAGTAGGCAAAACCCCAGACTCTTATCCCAAAAAGTAGACAAAACCCCAGCCTTTTATCCCAAAAGTAGGCAAAACCCCAGCCTCTTATCCCAAAAAGCAAAACCCAGCCTTATAGACAAAACCCCAGCCTCTTATCCCAAAAAGTAGACAAAATCCCAGACTCTTATCCCAAAAAGTAGACCCCAGCCTCTTATCCCAAAAGTAGGCAAAACCCCAGCCTCTTATCCCAAAAGTAGGCAAAACCCCAGCTCTCTTATCCCAAAAAGTAGACAAAATCCCAGCCTCTTATTATCCCAAAAAGTATCCCAAAAACCCCAGCCTCTTATCCCAAAAGTAGACAAAACCCCAGCGTCTTATATCCCAAAAGTAGACAAAACCCCAGCCTCTTATCCCAAAAAGTAGACAAAAAATCCCAAAAGTAGACAAAATCCCAGCCTCTTATTCCAAAAAGTAGGCAAAATCCTCTTATCCCAAAAAGTAGGCAAAAGCCTCTTATCCCAGCCTCTTATCCCAAAAAGTAGACAAAACCCCAGCCTCTTATCCCCAAAACACCAGCCTCTTATCCCAAAAGTAGGCAAAACCCCAGCCTCTTATCCCAAAAGTAGACAAAACCCCAGCCTCTTATCCCAAAAGTAGGCAAAACCCCAGCCTCTTATCCCAAAAGTATCCCAGTCTCATAAATAAATTGAAAATTCAAGGAACTTTTAATACAAATTTTAATGTCAAATTGAAACTTTCTACCCATAAAGTTGGGTCTTATTTGATACTCCCTATGAAATATATTGAATATCAGATCATAGCATTGTTAGAAAACGTTTTTAGAGGTTGAATTGATTTACTATGAATTTCTATTTCAAAGAGAGTAGACCCATAAACTTGTGAAGTATCCAACAAAAATAGATAAACTTATTACCAGCTACCATAAATTAATTTCAACTTTTTTCCTCGCTAAAATTGTGACTATTTTCTGTGACCTTTTTCCTGTGGCTCTATTACCATCCATGACTACTTTCTGGCAAATAGTTATCCGAAGGATTTTAAAAAAAGCGGATGTCACACACTAAAAGGTTAAATAGTTTCTAGCTTAGTAGTAGTTAATTAAACTAAAATTATGACCTATAAAGATGTATAAAGAAAGAGAATTATGCCAGTTCTTTTTTTTATCCATTATTATCTATTGATCTGCTTCATGTAATTTTTTACAATTTAGGTCATTGCTGGTACTCTTACATCTCATTATGAAAACTTCCATGAACGTTACAAGATCCGAATTGTTGGAGAAATACCTGCTGGGTAAGTAACACTAACAGACATTCATAAAGTTCCTGTTTGCACAAAAGTTGCAGATTTTCTTCTCGGCAATTGACACTTTCTTTAATGCTTTCTTTTACATTTTGACTGATTATTAATGTTGATTTCAATTAAACAAATTATCTCATAGAAATTCAAGATAATATTACTATTAATATTACTAGAGGAAAAACAATAGACATGAAGATGAAAGAAATACTAGTCAAAAATTAATAATGCCTTACAATTCCCGTAAAAAAAATTGAAAATCCGTCTCAGATGCTTCCTTCTCTATATTTATTTTTCTGATTTCAGTCTTCCTTCTCCAACTGTTCCTGCACTTGACGAAGGCAAATCTTTCATCGCTGATGCAATCATTATTGGTATCATTGCTTTTGCCCAATCTGTATCATTGGCAACGTTGATGGCCAAGAAACACAATTATGATATTGATGCAAATAAGGTGAGTCTTCTCTGAAATCCTTGCATTTTATCTGGGCTTGAACATTGACTGGAATTATCTAAACTTGAACATTGACTGGAATTATCTGGGCTTGAACATTGACTGGAATTATCTGAACTAGAACACTGACTGGAACCATACAACTGCTTTACTCATAAGAAAGAGCAGAAAATTACCTTCAGATCTTAGTGCAAAATACTGGATTATTTCAATCTGTAATGGTAATGATAAAATTAGCCGTTTCCTTACAAGAAAAAATTTGGCATTCATTGACTAAGTAGCATGTAATGCTTTTTGGCTTAAATTTATAAAATCTTTCTCTTAAAACAATTTTAAATTAAAACAGAAGTTGATGCCCTCCCCAATGGAGGCCATCAACACTTCTTTTTTGGGACACCTCAGATCTTAGGAATTGACTCTCATCATCACCCTCCCTCTAAATGCAATATGGAAGGTGTAGCCTTGCAGGAATGCTATCTAGAACTGGAGTTATTTTTGCCTCAAGGCCAAAAGGCTGAAAAGTAATGTCATCATCTTAGTTTGGTTTTGTCTAAAACCCCAAAAAGGGGGTCCCCAGTGAGTATCACGCTCACTACCCATTAGTAAAGGTCAACTGGAATAGCTTGTTAACCATTACCCCATATATTATTGTTATTTACTTAAAGATGATAATTTTTTACTACTGTTACACAATGTTGAAGCAGGCTATTGATGTATTACTTTGTCATCAATAGAACTTTATATCTTTGGAGCTTGGTGTTTAGAAAATGTAAAGCCAAAAACAGGAAGTTGGAATGAAAAAGATTAAATTAATTACTAATTTTTTTTTTGTTTTACAGGAACTTAAAGCTTATGGCATTGGCAATGTTTTTGGATCCTTCTTCTCTTGTTATCCATTTGCTGCTTCTGTTTCCAGAACATCAGTCCAAGATTCCGCTGGCGGTCGAACTCAGGTGAGTGCAGAAACTTCAATTTAGTATCATAATCATTCACTTTAATGTCTTTGTATTGAGATAATAGACTTGCTCTGTTTTGGATAGAGTCGAGCAACTACTAATAAGTTAGTTGTCACTTGGTATGGAGGTAGAACTTTAACATCAAAGACTAGAAGACATTACAATAATGTTCATCATTTTTTATCTAATCTGTAATTGAATGTATTTCTTAACTCAAATAATCTATGATTAAATCTACATCCCCTTAATAAATCATGTTTAAAACATATATTTAATGTACAAGAAACCCCGAAATAATAATCAGGTCAATGCATCATCAACATTTGACAGTTAAAACCATGTCAACAAACTTAATCTTTTTTTCTTCTAAAATGTTCTTTGAGGAAGCTCAGGTATCTAAGCATGGAGGAAGTTCTAAGGAAAATCAGACTGACAAAGAAGATATAAAAAGAGTTATTATAAAAAAATGTGAAATGATGAAGTTAATACAGAATTTTAAAAAGTATGATTAAGAAGCATTTTTTTAAAAAAAGAATTTTAAAATATTAAAAATAATTGTTAATTTAATAATAATAATTTTTTAATAAAAATATACATAATAATAATAATGATAATAATAATATGTGTCAAAGTACATGAAAGTAGTAAGGAACTTTATTCCGCAATAAAGGAAGGCAATAAGTTCAAAATGGAGTTTCAAGTAGGTGAAGAAATACAAGTAAAGTACAATACACTGACTGAAGCTGCAAAATACTTAAAAAAGAAAGCAAATGCAAATGTAACCGACCAGATACAGAAACGATGGCAAGATAAACCAATGGTCAATACTCTGCCCGTACCAAGCTGATGTAGACAAACCCCTTACCCATCAGTGGTTACATAGTGCAGAGTTAAAAGCTGAAACCAAAGGTTTATCCTTGCTGCACAGGACCAATGCTTGTTAACTAGAAATTATCAAGCACACATACTAAAATATTGTGTTAGCCCAAAATGCAGATTCTGTGATAAATATCCAGAAACAATTGACCATCTTGTATTAAATTGCAAATTATTGGCACCAACAGAATATAAAACCCAGCATGACAAAGTGGGCCAATATCTGCACTGGAAAATCTGCAACTTTTACGGGAAGGAAACTGAAAGAAATTGGTATGAACACCACCCAGACCCACTTATGGAGATAGGACCTGTAACAATTTTATGGGACTGCACAATACACAAAGACAGAACAATCAAAGCTAACCGCCCAGACAATCGTGATTAGAGACCCGCAAACAAAAAATTGCCTCCTTATTGATATAGCAGTTCATGTAGACTGTAATGTATCTTTGAAGATCTTCAAAAAGCTATCAAAATACAAGGACCTTGAAATCTAAATCTCAAAAATGTGGCACATGGGAACATCAACAATCCCTGTTGTAGTTGGAGCCTTTGGATTGGTTGGAAAAGATTCCAGTTGACTCATTGAAGGGAATCCTGGAAACCTATACCTTAAAGAAAAACAAAAACTGTTCTTATGAGTACATCTCACACCTTACAAAGGGCTTTATCTATGTAAAATATGTGTGTTGTTGTCATGTTTTTTTTTTTTAATTGCTCAGTGGAAAATATCATGATGCCATTTCTGACCTTAAGTCTCTGGGTGGGACCTGGAAAGATATGTGTACGCACTAGAAATCAAAGGAAATAATAATATTTTTATAAAAATGCACCTAATAATAATTTAATAAAAATTCGCTTAATAACAATAATAATATTTTAATAATAATGCACCTGATAATAATATTTTAATAAAAATAATATATATATATATATATATATATATATATATATGAAAAACTAAAATCATCCTTGATAATGGCTAAAAGTATAGCCTCAAAATTACAGGACATTTGGACAGTTTCTACACACAAAAGAAAACACTTGTTCAAACACAAGAAAAAATACATAAAAAGCTTAATTGTACCTTGTCTGTCATTTTTAATGAAACATGAATATATATATATATATATATATATATATATATATATATATATATTATACCCTTACCCTTACATGACATGTGCAATGATGCCTTTATGGGCTTTTTTCTTTTTGGTCTCAATTCTGCTCTCCATTTTCTCAAACTTGTCAAATAAGTTGCTTGCCATTTACCCCCCTTCACTTTATGCCTTGAATCATTGTAAAAAAATATAGATTCATATCTGATGTGTATATCTCAGCCTAGGCCAGTTATGGTATACTGCAGCCATTCACAGATAAATAAATTTAGTTTCTTATTTAAAGCATCTTTCATTGACTGCTTTTTATTTTCCTTTTTTACTCTCCACTGCTAATTATTTGGGAATTAAGTCCAGAGATCTCATCTGTTTTCTGTGATAAGAAACTGCTATACTGCTATGTGACAACTTATCTCTCATCAACTGAACCGGGCCACATCAGCACTTTGTAATGGTAATAGTAATATTAGCTGTTTCTTTACAAGGAAATATTTAGCATTCATTGACCAAATAGCCAGTACTGCTTTCAGTTAAAATTTATAAAATCTGTAATAATAGGTTTCTCAAATCCACTATTATTGCTTTTTCCAGTACTGTTGGGAGTTACCTTCCTATCCTTTTGTACGAAGTAATGTGGAATGTCAACCTCTTGATTATGTCATTATTTTCTCTTTAAGTTACATGCTATCTATTTTAGTTGTTGCTACTGTTTTTAGTTCTCAAGTTGTCTTTTTCTGTTATTTGGTATTGTTCTTTGTGAGAAAAAAAACATTGGTGTTGTTTCTCAGAAGAAGATGGGATAATAAACTCAGACTGATTGTATTTCTTATTGAGAATATTATGGTTTTAGATTTTTGCATTAGAATATGTCATTGGAAAAATTAAGAAATGACATTGGTGACAATGCCAGCATCTCTAGCCCTGTAAATTATTATTCATATTATTTTAAGTTGAGATTTATTTACATGTTATATATTTTAAATACTATATTGAATATATATATATATATATATATATATATATATATGACATAAATTAATCTGAAACTAAAATAGTATAAATAAAAATGAAAAATATCAGCAACAACTACATTTACTCACTTTCATTTATTAGACATTAATCATGTAGTTTTCTCCATAGTTAACCTTGACTTTCAGTTAGCCTGATATATATTTATGAGCATTCAAAAAGTTAAAAAAAATTCTGAAAAGCTATGGCTTTTATTTTTACTTCTGTCTATAAATACTTGTTGCAAAATAAAATCCTTACATTTGTCTTGGTAAAGTCCATCAGAGGACGAAATGCATCAGATAAGATAAATTTTTCCTTTTATTTTTGTTCATATTACCCTGTAAAAAATATATTTTAGTTATATCTGAATTTTTATGCACACACACATACACACATACACTTATATATATAAATGATAGAAATTATTGTGGGGATTTGAATAAACAAATCAAAGTAATTCAATGAGTCTAGAAGTATCCTCAACAAAATGCAGAAAGCACTGAATGGCCGTTTTATCCTATATTTGGGATGCATGAGCAGTGTGCATCCACTAACAAGAATTGAACCCGGACCATTATGATATAATGCAATCGTCATACCCTCTTGACCAACGAGCCTCGGTGACAAAGAGGTAACTATCTTGACTTGATATAGCACAGTTCTCACTTTCCATGGTGTAACTCATCCAAGTATACCTTTCCCATAAAATTGTGACCCCCCCCACCCAACACGAGTAATGTCTTTTTTCCCCAATCTGCTCTCTCCAGAGCATTAGGAAGCTGTTGATGTGCCCAATGATTCTCTAATTGTAACTTAGATGTGGCACAAGGCTGAAAGTATGGAGCACCCAGTGAAGATCAAACTCTCTCTCTCTTACACACACACACACACACACACACACACATATATATATATATATATTGCCTTATAAATTTTTACCGCTGTCACCTGGGATGCTTGCATTTAATGCTATCACTTTTATTTTTAAATCACAAATAAATATCTGTGTATTTATTTTGGAAAAACAGTAAACAAAGAACTAATTACTTTCTTGTAATCTTCTTCCTTTATTTAGGTGACCAACATTTTCTCTTGCATTCTTGTTTTGGTTGTGATTTTGGTTATTGGACCCCTTTTTGAGGATCTGCCAAATGTAAGTACTTATAAGCAATTCCTACTGTATTTTGCCTTGTCTTTATCCAAAGAGTTGTTCTCTCTTGTATTCTTAGATCTGCTATTATTTTATTGCTAAATTTCTGCCAATGCACTCTTTGGCTTCTTTGCAGAAGAAATCCTCTTCCCTTCAAAAAGGCTGAGGGTAGGAACCTGCCAATGCCATTGGTTCAATGATATGAAAAAAAGCTGAGGCAGACTTATTTTGTATTTATAACAGTTAATGATTTATGGATTATCCCAGATGAGCTGCCCATTGGTTTATGGAATAACATGGATATGCCGACTGTAGATTAGCATACTTGCTTTTTTTTTTTTTTTTTTTTTAATCAGAATCACCCAAAGCAAGGCAGTAATGGCACTCAAGGGGTTACAGGGTGTGGAAGAATTCGAAACAGAAACATTACTGATGAGCAGAAATAGAAAAGAGCAATCAGGAGGGCAGTAGATAGCGATTTACATTGCATTTAAATTTTTGCAGATTAAAGTTTGCTGGAAGGCATAGAGTCAAAAGGGAGTTCCACAAGTGAGAAGTGCAAGAAAAGAAACTGTTAACATAGAACTTACGGCTACATCTTGCCAGCTCAATTGTAAATTGATGAGATCTCGATGCCTGTTTTGACCTGCGTTTAAATTTTTAAAAAATCTAGGTACCCTAACGAAAAGCTCATTAGAACAATTACCATAATAGTATTTATAGAAAAGACTTAGAGACGCAAGTTTACGGCGGTGGGAAAGTGACTGGAGCCGAGCCGCCAGATCAGGACCAATAACATTGCAGCTTCTTCTTTGGATCTTATCAGGGTACTCAAGTTAAACAGCAGGGGCCCCAGACCATATGTAGCAGCAATATTCTAAGCATGGGTGAATGGTAGACTTATAGATATGTAAGATAGATTCTGAAGATAAAAATTGTCTCGCTCATCAAAGTGAACCGATATTCCTAGCAGTTGATCTAGCAATGGATTCAATATAGGCTTTCCACTTCATATCAGCAGAGGACACATAGAAGTGGAGAGTTGAAGAAAGTCTTTCTTTTTGAAGTTTTCTTGCTTTTTTTAACCACCTGATTGTATGTCGTTATAGATTGTTTTTACTGTTTTTTCGTTTTGTTTTTTTTGTAACTTTTGATTTCAGTAGAATATATTGTTAACGTACTGTAAAATATGATGACAACGTACTGTAAGCAAAGTTTTCCTTTCTATTTTAGTGCATTTTGTCAGCTATCATCATGGTAGCTCTCCGGAGTATGCTTCTGCAAGTTCTTGAGTTAAAGAGACTATGGAGAATATCAAAATATGATTTTGTAAGTACATCGTTTTCTTCTCCGGCGATATAAAAACAAATAGAGAGAATTATTTTTTCTGTCTGGATTTTCTGGGATGAGAAGTCATCATTATTTACATTATTTACATATAGACTATTGTCCTTATCATTGTTGTTGTTATCACATCATTTCGGCCGTTGTACCCTCCAGCCTTCATCAAGTCTGTTGATCCGGATTTGGTTTGATTTGTCTTGTTTTACGGCATATCAACCGCAATGGATTATTTAATGCCGACAAAATTTTTATTGCTGGTAATATTTTTTTTCCAAAAATCTATTACTGGTAATGTTTTCCTTCAAGAATCTATTGCAGGTGGTATTTTCCAAAAATGTATTGCTGGTAATATTTTTCCTAAAAATGTATTCCTGGTAATATTTTGTTCGTAATAACTTTCCTTTAAAAATGTATTGCTGGTAATAATTTTTCCCTAAAAAAAAAAAGAAAAAAAGATAAAGAACAAAAAAAAAACAACAAAAAACAAAAAAAAAAACCACACTGCCGACAATAATTTTCCCTACAAAAATGTATTGCTTGTAATATTTAAAAAAAAATGTATAATTGGTAATATTTTCGAAAAAGAATGTATTGCCGGCAATGTTGTTTTCCCAAAAGAAAGTATTGCTGGTAATATTTTGTTTGTAATAATTTTCCTTTAAAAAGTATTGCTGATAATAGTTTTTCCTTCAAAAAAACATTGCTGGTAATAATTTTTCCTACAAAATTGTATCTCCGATAATGATTTTTTCTTCAAAACTATATTGCTGGTAATATCTCTTTCTTCAAAAATGTACTGCTGGCAATAACTTTTCCTCTAAAAATATGCGGATGTATTTTATCCTCATAACCAGGACGCGTTGATCTAGGTAACCCACAGGGAATTCTAAACTGAACCAGTTATTTAATCTACAGGGGTAGACAGTTCTCCTTCTACTGCCCATGTTTCAGTATATCTCATCTATTTCTTACTTTTAGTAGTGCTCAGTTATTGCTCACACTGTTATTCACTGAGTTCAAGTATACACTGACCGGACAAGGGATTAAACTCAGAATTCCTATGTCACCAAATTCACAAAGAAACCTTTAATCCGCCAGGCTATTGTCTGCTTTCTGGCAGAGAGGAACCCAGAGGAGGCTATGCCGAAGAACAGTCTCGTCTGGGAGGTAAACAAACCCGACTCCGAGCCTACGAGATCAGATCACCCCACATAAAAGTCGGCCTTGTGCTACATCCTGCCTCGTGGGGTGTTCAGGTAAATACCGGCTATTATATGACATTTCCTGGGTTGGCCAGAGAAAATAAAGACATAAGATCTTGACATCGTATACTACTTCAAACAAAAAGCTAGAAAGGAAACAAATACTGGAAAAGGCAATAGCAGCTACTGGGCTTGAGAAACCTGTTTTCCTGAAAAGTTGTTTTAAGAGAACAATTTTATAAATATTCAACCAACAGTGACACTAACTGCTTGGTCAATGAATGCCAAATGTTTCCCTCTATGGAAATGGCAAATATTCCTATTATGATTGTCATATATGTATATTATTATTATTATTCTTTTTTTAATATCTACGGCAGATATTTTCGTAGTAGTCTCGTATGTACTGTCTTTGTAATGATATATTAATATCTTATTGTTGCAGTCAATCTGGTTGGTCACTTTTTTGTGTGTGGTCATTCTTCATGTTGATTATGGTCTTGGCATTGGAATCGTCTTCTCAGCATTCACAGTTGTGATCCGATCCCAAAGGTAAGCAACAAATATTTGATTTGAAATCTATTTGACATCTATGCGATCATAGGTCACTACGACTTCCTATCCTTTATATTTCTCAGCAATACTTGCAATACCTGTTTTGCTATCCATTTAAACTAGCGTATTAGTTATCTTAATGTTTCCCTCTACCTCTTCTCGCCTTCAATGGATTACGGCCATATTACGTTGAAACATCCGTTCTTCATCAAAGTTAAACAATGTCGAGCTTGTTCAGTACCAAGATGGGTGACCGCTTGAGAATACCAGGTGCTGTAAGTTTGAATGTGCAGGTGGTGTAAAGGATGACGACTTGGAATTGGAAATCAGAGAGCCGAGTTCCAATTCCAGTTGGGTTCGTTATATTCACTTATAGCAGATATCCTTGGGAAAGTTACGAATCTATCTCGTCATCCACAGTCATGGATTAATTAGTAGAACTTGTGTCTGTAAATTATTATTATTCCCCACCAAATTACAATTTAAAATTTTTTCTGGCTTTAAATAACCTGCAAAATATTGATAAACCGTAAAAAAAATAAATCAATCAATATCAATCTTACCTTCAGTATTTCATCTGAGTGTCAAATTCTCCAAGCCTCTTGTCTCATTATGTGTTGCAGAAATTTTAATTGTTGTGAATAGTCGCATCAACGTAAACAAACTTAGTCCGATGAAGTCGTACAGGGCGATAACGCGTCACACGAAAAATTTATCGACTTTGTTATAAATCTTTCCTTCAAAAATGTTCTTGATATATAAAAATTATATATCGTTATAACATCTATCTATCTATCTATCTATCTATCTATCTATCTATCTATCTATCTCCCCCCCCTCTCTCTCTCTCTCTCTCTCTCTCTATATATATATATATATATATATATATATATATATATATAGGATCTTTTCTCTTAATTCACCTCAAATAATGTAAAATTACTTATTGCAAATATTAATTCACCCCAAGAAATTCTAAATCAAAGTTTGTTTTTTTATTCAATTTTTGGCATTTTTTGGAAATTATAAATTTTAAACCAAATTTTTTTACCTTTCCTCGCAACAACTCTAACCCTCGGAATGAAAAAATACCAAAAATCAGGGAGTTATTCACATTTCATAAGTGTTAATGATATTTGAGGTACTTACAAGGAATTTTTACAATTTAAAAAAAATAATAAAAAAATCTGTTTTTGGCTTACTTTTATCGGGTAAGCGCGAACGTAGACCCCAAACTTAATAATACCGCATCTGCATCGAGCATATTTGGGGCACTTGGAAAGGTCAATCGAACCGGAGTGCAATGAAAGGGCCTCGGCTTGAGAGAATTTGATGTGAATTTTAGTAAATATAAATTCTTTTTATTTTCGTGTGAATTAATAGAAAAGAACACACACACACACACACACACACACACACACACACACACATATATATATATATATATATATATATATATATATATATATATATATATATATATATATATAAATTTCTGGTTGGTGAATGCGGCCTCTCAGAAATAGTCATTTATGCCTCTCTGGCAATGTCACTGTTTCCACATTTTGAGGACAAGCAACATGAATGGCTTGTCAATGCGAACGTTCAGTGGTTGAGAACCTGGTCATCCTGCCCGGAATGATGACAAAATTGGTTTTCAGCAATTTCATATGCTATTTCGCATTACTCTGTCGACACCATCTGACTGATAATAAGCAATGACAAAGAATACTTGAGCATCTTACCCTGCCAGTGACTGATAACTGGCAGAAATATATTTTTTTTACAGAAACACATCTTTGTGTTTGCTTTAAACACAATATAAAATTTGTCTTTCAAAATATAAAGTAAACGACATAAATGCTTAATTTTAACCCATACGAACCAGAGAAGAAAATTGAAGAAATGTTAAATTTAGCTTCGGAAAATTCTAAAATATTAATGTTCTCTTTTCCAGAAGTTTATAACCGAATGTTAGAGATGTCTATTATGCATGAATAATTATTGTACTTAACTAGTTGAATGCTGATAAAATGTTTGGTTTCTCAAAATACAGCCCTAACTAGCAAAGTCTGTTTATAATTAAACGTGATAGTAAAAACAATTATTTTGTCTTGTGGGATTTTGTATTGTCGGGGTGGAATCGCATAATAGAGCCAAGCAGGTCCTTGCATGATTTTCAGTTCAATTAAGGAACTGTATTATTCTTATTTGTACTTAAGAGGCAGATTAAAACATATTTTCACGTTTATAATTAAAAAAAAATAAGGACATAAAATCTAGAAACCTTGGTTAGTTATGAAGATCCAAATTTCCAGCAAAAAACCTCATTTTTGCTTTAACACTATTAAAATTCTTTTAGAGAGGGACTTTTAGCAATAAAGTGGATATAATGCCAAAAAACATAATAGAGGTTTAGATCATTATTTTCTGATAAATAAAAGGAAAGTTATGAAGAAAACCGATATTTAAGGGCTGGTATATGATGCCTTAAAACGGGTAATCATCTGATTAATGCACGATGTTTTAAATATCTTCTTAATTTTCTTCGATTTTTCAGGTTTAAATTGTTTTTATATTTGTGAACTGGTACTAAAACGGAGAAAAAATTGCAGCAGGAATTTTTTTTAGCGTTATTTGAAGTTGGGTTAGAAACTGAAATGTTGACTGAATTTCATGTTTTAGGACCCTAAAATCCACTTGATACAGATCATTTTTAAAATTGAGTGTCAAATTTAACACTGATAACATTCATTTCAACAAAATTTCATTGACCTTCTTAGCAAAAAGAGGCAGAAAACTAATTAACCAGAACTGATCATTGAAAAAATATATAATGAGACATGAGTGAGTTTTGGTTAATTTTAAATGATCATAATTTGGTAAATATTTGAAGTTCGGACAAAATCAGACCAGTTCTGAAATCCTGAAACAGTTTACTTTCAGAATAGATATAGCAGATATCACTTAGGAAAAGTTCCATAAAAACAAATGTCTAATTGCGATCCAACTGTTTGATAGCTGCGTTTCTGTCTCTCAGTAGATTCAATGTTCTTCCTGATTCGCGTAATTACTGCAGATAATGGCTGTGTGCATGTCACAAAGGATGCAATTTCTAGATCACATTTTCGAAATGAGAACACTTGTCAATGCATAAAAATTTCCCAGTTTTTTTTTTTGTTTTTTTTTTTAAAGAAAAAAAACCCTCTCATTTAAATGTTAGGTTTCCCGTTCAACTGGTTAGGTAGATCATTTCCAAATAAAATATTCTGATAAGTCAATTAGTATTGGACCAAAGGTCATAAGTTAAAAATCTGAAAACAGATTGGTTAGTGTTTGTCAAATCGCTGACTTTAAAATTTACTGTTGCAGTTTTTGATATTGTAATTCCGTTTATGATTAAAAAAGAGAATTGCTAAATATATATAAAATATTTTTAAATTTAAAATTCCCAGCCACTCTCGTTTGAGCACGTGAATAGTCGCGTCAACGTAAACAAACTTAGTCCGATGAAACCCTACAGGACGAAAACTATATATATATATATATATATATATATATATATATATATATATATATATATATACACACAGAGGCACGGTGGAGTAATGGATGGCGGCTTGGATTGAAGAATCCATTACATTCACTTGCGTACTAATACCCTTGGGAAAGGTATGAATCTTCTCCTTCGAGCAATGGGTAAATAGCAGGATAGACTGAGTTCTGTAGCTTATACTTAACATCAGGAACAGACAGTTGTGGTTTCTAGGTCAAGTAATGATGAAAGAGGGCTTGGAAAATCTGATCCTCACAAGGCAGATTGAAGGAAAGCGGAACAGAGGAAATCAGCGCCTAACATACTTGATGAGCTTAAATGGATGGTGGATAAAGTTTAGGAGAAATAACAAAAAGATTACATTTATTAAGAGCTATGAAAGACATGAAGATATGGATAATAGGCTACGTTCTGAGGTGGCATGACACATAAAGAAGAAGAAGAAAACATTTCAACGTGTCTTTCTATATGACTTATGTGTGGAAATGAAGGAAAACTAGATGCATTTTTTTTGCCATTTGATGCGCTTTTATTTCCGGAAAAAGAAAACTGCTATACAAACAACAAAAAAGATGTGTGCCATTTATGGAGAAAGTGCCGTAGCTGAGAGTCCTGTTTCAGATTAAGAAATGGAAATTTTAATCTAGAAGTTCGAAAACATTCTGACAGTCCTGAAGTCATTGATGAGCAAACCGGAACGTTGATTAAAAAAATAAACGCACTAGCATGACACAGATTATCACAGAGATAATCTATATATCTCATATGTGCGTTGTAAGACATTTGAACAAGTCTTTTCAAATGTCTCACAGCGCTCATATAAGATATATGGATTATCTCTGTGATATCTTGTCTCATGTGAGTGGAATTATTTTTTAATTGGTATTACGTGAACGGCTACGATGTTTTGGTATTTCACAATTTAAACGGAAAAAAGTTAATCGCCACATTTCCGTCTGCGATTCTCAACTCCAAAACTACGCAATTTTGAAAAGAATCAAACATAAGTGATGAAAAATGGATTGTTTATAACAATGTGCAGTGAAAACAATATACTCTAGAATTAATCATTTTATTCATTCTCTTGTTTGTCAATTTCTTTCAACACTTGTGGTTTCTATTTTTCAACACATGATATTTTCTCAACCCCAAAACAGCAGCACACAACGTCTTCATCAGCCAAATATTTAAATAGATTTCATTTTTATGTTCAGTTGTAAAAATGCATACCATCACAAAACTGTTCAATTTAAAATAACGTTTTTTATTTGAAAAGTTTGCGGAGTTCATTTGTGATTCTAATGCCGGAAAGTTTATCGGAATTAAAAATATTAAAATTAAATATCCTTAAATAAAATGTATAATTTTCATTTTTTTTTCTTCCACAGGACAAACATGAAATTATTTGGAAGAATCGAAGACAGCAATATTTACAGAAATGAAAATGCATACGCCAAGGTAAAACTGAATTCTTGAAGTTTTGTTTGGTTTTTGGATATAATATTTTATAAAGAGTGAATCATGACTGATTTTGATGATCTTCTTATATTTCTTTTTGCTAATCATTTCACCTCAAGCAAGGCAATAAAGCCACTAAGATGCAAAGAGGTACGGAGTGTAAAATTATGAGACATAGTTGCCAATCTAGTACTAATTTGAGGTACGAAAGAGGTAAGTTCATCAGAACAATTACGACAACAATATTTATGGAAAAAGCACAAGCTATGTTACTGTGGTGGGAAAATGAATACAGCCTGATAACATCGCAAATCCTGTCCCAACTGGGATGATTTATAGAAAATTTAATAGTTGTTGTTTCACCAACGAATGAAAAACAATGGAATATTTGGAAATTCAATATTTTACGGAGATTGAACTGTGTTTGTCTCTGTTTCTTTATATCTGTCTCTGTTTCTCTGTATCTCTCTCTCTATTATATATATATATATATATATATATATATATATATATATATATATATATATATATATATATATATATAATAGAATAAGATATGTATAATAGAATAAGATATATTCGATATAATAGAATAAGATAATTCACTCATGAGAAATCCAAGATTAATTCCTTTTGTTTGTGAATTAAAGTTACTTATGCAAAGACTGAATTTTCCCCTTTTTTATGTTGAAAAAAGATTATTTTCTAGAATAACTTAACATTTTTTAAGATATAAATTTGATTTTGTTCACTTTTACTTAACAAATATATACATATATCTGTCGTGTTAATTTGAAAGACAGTTTTTGAAGCCAAAATTACTGGTTTGTCAGTGGATTAGCTGATTGGGAAGTATTTATATTTCTGATATGAGGTATTGTAACTATTTACATCATTCGGACTCTTTTAATCAACGCTATTGTTAAATCAATGGCGTTTAGGCCTTTGTACGCATTAACCTTCTTTATACGTTGGAATTTCGAAGTATGGGGTTAGATGGTTCTATTTCTACATGATACTGAGACATCCCCAAATAAAGGAATGGCACGTGGAATAAGAACAATCTATTCCTGAGGACGAAATAAGCGGTTCAAGATTCCAACGTATATCAGCTGATGAATGCCTGAGCGTACAACGGCCGAAATGTCTTAAATATATATTAGACAACATACTAGCAGCATGGCCCGGCGTTGCCCGTTCTTGATTCAAAAATCGTACGACTCACACAGCAATCGCTATCACTTGACTTAAAATATTTTTCCCTTCTTTGCCTTTAAAGGAGTGCCCTTTGCCATTCTGATGTTGCTACATGCCTTACTTCTTGCTTATTTCACATTGCAAATTTTTTCTAAGCTCTATACTAAACATTAAATCTGTCACAAAAAAAGAACTAAACAGAATGTACGCAAAACGATCAGCTTTAAAAATGGACTCGTAACTGGAAAAACCGAATGAAAAAAGAATGTTAGCAACAAATACTTTTTCACACCCAACCCAGTTCCGCGGAATCAGAATTAACATTGAGTTAAGCAAGCGAATGAGCCAATTGGAGTACAGTGCCATGCAGATTTAAATTTTTCCCACTTGTGACGAATGCAGCTATCGATTTTTTTTGGCATGCTAGCATGCTAGTTAACATTCGTGTCAGTCAGCTGTTGGCTCTCACGCTGGCCAACAGAATCTTCCTGCCTATTCGTGGCAGCCAGCTATAGGCTCTCACTCTGGCCAGTAGAAAATGGCCGCAAACTACATGAAAACTGCCGTAGAAGCATGAAAAATCGATTATTTCCACTATCGATGGGAGTTGGGAAATGCAATGTCGGTCTTGGTCTTCCCGCTAGCTTAGAGCATGTAAATTTTGATGCAAATCCGTCGAAAATTGCGGCCATGCATTCGTTACATACACATCCGGCCTTTTATAGATAGAGATATGTATATGTATTAAACAAGTTATATATATATATATATATATAAAACAAGTTATATATATGTATTAAACAGGTTATATATATAAATGTATTAAGTAAGAGATGTATATATATATTTATTTATTAAGCACGTTATATATATTTATGTATATATATAAATGTATTAAGAAAGTATTATATATATGTATATATATATAAAAGTATTAAGCAAGTTTTATATATATATATATATATAAACGTATTAAACAAGTCGTATATATAAATATATTTATGTTATATATGTATTAGGCAAGTTTATATATATATAAATATATATATATATATATATATATATAAATGTATTGGGCAAGTTATATATATATATATATATATATATATATATATATATATATATATAAAAGCAAATTATATATAAATGTGTGTGTATGTATTAAAAATTATAAAAATATATGTATTAAGTAAGTTATATATATGTCTAAAACAAGTTATAAATATTGAAAAATAAATTAAGCAAGTCATATATTCATATATATTAATGCATATATATATATATGTATTAAACAAGTTATATGTATATAAATGTATTAAGCTAGTTATTTATGCATCCATTTATTAAGCAAGTTATATATATATATGTGTGACTATATATATATATATATATATATATATATATATATATATATATATATAAACATATTTCCAATCAGTTAATTTATAATATATGTATATATCAATATGTGTGTATATGTATTAAACAAATTTATATATATGTATGTGTATTCATCAATATATATATATATATATATATATATATATATATATATATATATATATATATATATATATATGTGTGTGTTATATATATATATATATATATGTAGGCAAGTTATATATATATATATATATATATATATATATTAGGCAAGTTATATATATACATATATATATATATATATATATATATATATTAGGCAAGTTATATATATACATATATATATGTATTAGGCAAGTATATATATATAGGCAAGTTATATATATATATATATATATATATATATATATATGTAGGCAAGTTATAAATATATATATGTATATATATAAGCAAATTATATATAATGTGTTTATGCAATAAAGAAATTATATATATATGTTTTTACACACATATATGCATAAATATAAAACAAGTTATAAGTGTTGATATATAAATTAAGCAAGTCATGTATATATATATATATATATATATATATTAAACAAGTTATATCTGTGTATTATACAAGTTATATATTTAAATGTATTAAGGGAAGTTATGTTTATATATATTTATGTGTATGTATTTATGTATGTATATATATATATATATAAATGTATTAAGTAAGTTATATATATATATATATATATATGTATATACATATATATTTATATATATAAATGTATTAAGCAAGTTATATATATATATTTTATATACATATATATAGATATATTTAAATGTATTAAACAAGTTACATATATTTATACTTATATATATATATATAAATGTATAAGCAAAGTTTTATATATATATATATATATATATATATATATATATGTGTGTGTGTGTGAAAAATATATAGAAAATAGGAAAGAACTCGTTTGGTAAATAATACAAAGTTCTTTAGTATTTTTGTTATTATTTAAAAAAAAAAATAGTGCTCGTTGCAAAAGTAATGCATAAATATAATTATTTATTTAAAAATATGATTTCAACACGCTACATAAGAGTACTCATGTTTCAAAACAAGAGCCGAAAACTTCAATATAATTATTTGAATTAAATTGAATTAAAGTAAGCTCGGTTCCATCTTCAAGCGAAATTTTTTTTTGAGTAACTTATTTCTGAAATTTACGTGTTTTAATAGCATATTTATTATTGAAATCAGAATTTCTATGGTAACGGCTAGAGCGATATATGTATATATATATATATATATATATATATATATATATATATATATATATATATATATATATATATATATATATATATATATATATATAACGTATATATATATATATGTATATGTAAGCAAATATATGGATATAAATCCGACAGTATGAAGAAAATATATACGGAAAAAACAAACAAAAATCCTTATATACAATTATGTTGTTTTAATGTTAATATGTTTTTTCCGTATATATTTTTCTTCATATATGTATATTTAGTTATGTATTTCCTTATTTCTTTTTTTTTTTTTGCAGTCTGTCCAGCAAGCTGATGTTAAAATTGTTTACTACAATTCGCCCGTTTATTTTGCAAATGCTGAAATATTTGTACGGCAAGTACACAAGACATCTGGAGTAAGACCTGAGAAAGTTCTCAAGAAGATGAAAACAATAGAGAAAGAACGTTCGGTAAGTAAGAATTAAAAAAAAAAAGGAAGAGTTATTCAAATGTTAAAGTGTGCAACAAGCTTCAACTTGCTTTGTTTCTCAATTACTAACCTGTTGACAAATAAGTCAAGTTTCTTTTTTCAGTAGAGAACAGTGAATTGGTTTCATGATCGATTCATATTTTTATTACATTCTTCAAAGTTTCATTAACACTTCAATAGTTTTTGATTTCCCTTTTTATTTGGTTCATGACCCTAACCGTAATTATTGGCCTGTTCTTGCTTGTTAGCGAAATTCTGTAAATTCCATCATTAAAAATTGAACGGTCAAACATAACCTGTGAAAATTCCATGGTGTATTTTTGCAGTTGAAGAATAGAACAAATAAAGAGCTTTTATATTAAAATACTGCAGAAAGAAAAGTACCCTCAAGACAGATTGACGACATGAGGAACACAGGAAAAGAAAGCATAGCCTCCCTAGTGAGCTTGAGTAAATGGGTGCCTGATCAAGTTTTAGGGGAGATAGCAAAAAGACAAAATATATTAAGAACTACAAAGGTCAGGAAATTGTGGAGAGCCATGCTCGCCAATATCTTGAAGGGACACGGCACATAGAAAAAGAATGCAAGGAAAATTAAAGTACATTGTTTAAAGTTGTAAATGCTTGCTCCTTTTTTTTTTAATGATTTTTATATATGTGAGAAAATATTTAAAATGTAGATTCATTTATTCAAATCTTGCTTTCTTTCAAATAAAAAAAGATTTTCTTGCCTACAGTATATTTTAATTCTCATTGATCCATACTTAGCAAGCGTATTATGCCCAGTCATTGCCTCAGATAGACAATGGACCATTTCTGTTTGATTGCAATGATAGACAGAAGAAAACATATATCAAAGGTACCGTTTTCAAGAAAGAAAGAAAGAAAGAAAGAAAGAAAGGACTGCGTGAAAAGAAATGAAGAAATAAAGAAAGAAAGAAAGAAAGAAAGAAGAGGTGTTAACATTTATATGTTTAGCGTCTGTGTCAGTGAAATGTAAAACCTTATCAATTTTGAATCTTTTCATTTTTGCCTTCTTACTTCATTAAACTACATATGACAGCAAAGGCCTCTTATCAGGAGCTTTGATATTTTGAGGAGTGTGAAACCGCGTCTTAATTGCTGTGGTTTCGAGGTTTACCCTGATCAGGAGTGATAGCACCTGATAGGATTCCAGTTGTGGGCAAATAGAGAAGCCATAAGATTGTGCTGAAAATAATTAGATTTCGGCATTAAATAACCCATAAAGTTTGATATGTCGCTTAACAAAATCAACCAACAAACCAACTATTTTAAATAATAAACTGCATTCATATTTATTATTATTGTTATAATACTTTGCTTAAGTTGTTAAGCTCAATACTTACTGGGGAAACAATGGGATTTCAACGGATATTTTATAGTCGTGGAACTTGCAGGTTCTAGGAGAGTTGCATACTGGACATTTGCTACCTGAACAATTGCGTACGAAACAATTGAGTCTCTGGACATTTGCATCCCTAGACAAATACATCCCTCGATAATTGCGTACCTCAGATAACTTTTTGAGGATTTAAGGGCAATTGCCATAAATTTTGCAAAGAAGCATAAGTGGTAATCATAACTTTTAAAAAAAGAAATAGAATGAATAAAAAAAAAATAAATGTTTATTTTTGTTTAAAATGCAGTGACAGATTAACAGTATTGCAAGATCACTCTACACATCGCCAATATGTTTTTGTTTCATCGGCGTTTTTCTTATGATATTGATAGCTGTAATTTTCCTCGTCTCCAAATATTTTTCCACAAGCGTTTGATTTTCAGAACTTAGCCATGGGTTCCAAATAAAAATATAATCTATAAAATCCAGAATCTATTAGATGTTTGTGAAGTGAACTGAAACTGCTAGCTTAATTTTCTCTTGCTTTAAAAAAGAAAAAAATCTCTTTTTTTTTATTTATGGTAACTACATTTCTGCTTTTTTAGAGTAAAGGTATTGGTGTGTGAAACAACACTTTAAAAAAAAATGGTAACTTTAGAAAGTTACCAGAGGTCCGCAATTATCCAGGGAAGCATTCGTCCAGGAAGGTAAATATCCAGGGACGCATTTGTCTGGTACGCTGTTGTCCGGGACGCAAATGTATGCATATGTATAACTGGCCACCTACCCATCTACTAGGGCGGCTAGCCAATCCCTATTGCAGACGCTCTCTCAGGCGCATTTGTGTGTTTTCGACACCCACAAAGTTCACCTGTGGTTTATACTGCAACTATATTGAGTAGACCTTAGTTATAGTTTCTGGGAAAGAGCGTGTGATCAACAATTTGAACAAAGCCAGCGCGCTCAAGCCCTCAGCCACGATGACTTGTGACTTTGTGCTAGCACAGCTATCGACAGAACCCAATGGTTCCGTCTACCCAATTTCACTCCCAAGGCTTGGGTCAACAAGTGGTATGGTTTTCCGACACTTTCCAAATGTGCCACACGCGAGGAACGAACCCGCTAGTCTGATAAATCTTTCTAACAAGTCCCTGGTGAGATTCGAATCGGGGTCTCATGGTCAGAATGTAACTTTCAAGAAGCTTATTCAACCATTAATTTAAGAAATAAGTTTCATTAGAAAATTCAAATAGGAAAACCATGAAATTTACATAAGTATTTCTAGTTTTAACTATTATCCTTTCAAAAATCGTGTAGTGTGTGATTTATACCTTTTCTATATTATTATAGCCCCGCATCGATTTTGTCCAGTTAACTGATATTTCTGCCACATTTAAGGGTTTTTTTTGAGTGGGGGGGTATTACTAACTTGATTTTGTTTAGTTTCTTGTAAATAGTTTATATTCATATTGTATATACTCACTGGGGATTTTTTAGCTTGTTGTTTTATTCCCCTCCCCCCACAGACAATGATTTATACATATGGGGACTAGTTAGAATTTTCATTGAGGCAATGAGGTATTTTGGCGGTTGTATTAAGAAAGGTAAGTAAGAATGTGTTGTTTTGGTGCTAGGAATATTGTTTGGGTCAGTGGTTGTGGCTAGCTAAGTTTCAAAATTAAAACAGACGATGACCGTCCTTTTTCTCACCCCCTTTTTTAAGGCCTTGTGCCACATGTTCTGCGATTTTTTACAGAAATAAATAAAGTGTGATTTATACCTTGTGTCACAATTATTGTATTTTACGATTATAAATCTTGTGTGTGATCCATGCCAGCAAATAGAAGAGGTTTTAACATCAATTTAAACCCTTTTAGAATCACACTGGCAGTTTTGTTTTTATAAAAAGAACAAAATTTTTATAATTATTTATTATTATTTTTAACGTTCTTCTTCTTCTTCTTCTTCTTCTTCTTCTTCTTATTATTATTATTATTATTATTATTATTATTATTATTAGAATAATGCAGAGAAAATTTAATTACGCTATTTAATGTTTCGATTCCACTGTTGCTACCATGTTCATGATCCTGAGGAAAACAGCAACGCCAAAACAGATGACAGAATTGATAAACACATGTACAGTGCTGATAATTAGAGTAGCAAAGAATGAATTCAAAGAAAACCCAAGACTAGTAACATATAATTTAAATAAGATAATCTTGCCTGCTATTGTTTCGGATCTGTTTTCAATAAGCAACTATATCCAACCTAATTTCAATTAACGGTTCATAATAATAAGTAATAACAATTATGGTCACCCGATTGTTCAGTAAAGTTTACTTGTCTAAATATCGTGACGAGAATGAATTACTGCTATAGGCTTATTACATTTAATCAATTGTTTTATTCAAATCGTTATCCCTTTCCAGGAACAGTAGTCAACATTCAAATATTGGCTTCTTTGCTTATGGCTTTTATATACATGATGAAATATTTAAAAAAAAATAATAATCTTATAATCCTAATTTTTTTTACAACTTAAAAAACATTTCTTTGTGTTGTCTGCTTGTCAAAATTATTTTAATGTCTCGTGAAAAATTCAGATGATTTAAAACTGTAAATAAGTCAAAGTCGTTGGTGGCTAAATACTGATTACATAAGTATACTTTGATCTTTTTATAATTTGGTTGATTGGTTGTTTTGTTTTATGGCATATCAACCTCAGTGGGTCATTTAATGCCAACAAAATTTTTCAAGTAGATTCATAGCGATAGTTCAGTAAAAAAGGTGTGTATGTATACATATATATTTGAACCGTTTTTCAATTACTCATATTTTTGAGTACAATCCAACTTATTTTAGGAAATTTACAATCTTAGATGATTTTATTTTCTTAAAAAGTTTTTCTTTTTAAATTACTCACTTGGTAATATTTTTTTCGCAATAGATCAAAATCTACACACTAACAATATATGTTTCACTGTAAATTTCTCTTGGCATGTAGTGCATATTGGGGATTCTGTGCCCTCTAGTATTAAGTATTGCTGATAATAATTTTTCCTTCAAAAATTATTGTTGGTAATATTTTTTTTTATTACAGAGTATTTCTGGTATTAAAACCTACTTTTAGATAAGTTTGGGTGTTAAATATTTGCCCATAGCTGGGACCCTAACAGGTTGCTACCACTCCGGGTTAGGGTGGACTTGGGAACACCAGCAATTAATAGGTGGTTCCACGTTCCCAAAACCTCCTGATCAGAGGCCTTGCTGTTGGACGTAGTTTATCGTCTTACCCAGGACGCGGATGTAGTTAATCATCATACCCAGGACGCCATTTTATTAGTTGTTACAAAGTTATGTAGGATAGGATTTATACCAGAAAGTGCCACATGGTATGGATCAAATTTAACGTCCATCGTCTTTTTTGAATCACACTGACAGTTTTCTTCTTTTGTGTAAAGAAAAACACGTTTTCTTCTTTGATTATTATGTTTTATTATGTTTTATTATTATTATCTTTTTTTTTTAATCCTAGACACCTTGAAGTGCATCAATATATTAATCTCTTTCAAAGTTTGAAGCCTTAAAATAAACATTTTTAAAAATAAAGAATGAAGTTTTGCTTGTGGGAATTGCTCACTTAAATAAAGCAAATAAATCAGACAACTATATGTGATACTCGCTTCAATGATTATGTCTCTTTCGATTCATGACTAACTAGGCAGAAAATTTTCTTGCAAGGCTACTGTTTCTTTCTGTGGAAGACTGGTTACTAAAATTGGATATAAGATCCAGTCTGCCCTACTATTTAACACATAGCCGGGAGGAGGAGATGGATTCACATTTTTTCCAAGAGTGATTGCACGTAGGTGAAGATAACAAACCAGACTGGAAATCGAACTCGGCTTTCTGATTTCTCATTGCGAGCTGATATTCATTACACCTCACGCACATCCACTATCGTCAATAGAAAAATAACATGTTCGTATTTCATCAATTTGATGTTAAAATCGTGTTTTTTTGTTCGCTAAATGAGAGAAAACAAGATAAACATAAAAATTCACAATAAAAATGTAAAATTTAAAAAATCAGAGCCTAACTTCGTAAAAGTTTTTTTCTATCAAAATATTGTTTCTCTCATTTAGTTTCTCTTTTCAAAAATCGAAAAACATGTAAAAAAAACAAGCCCAAAAAACTGTGACATATTAATTTTGGCGTAGAGACATGCACGTTTCTACCGGAAGCGTCTTTTTCAGACACGGGCGGATATACACGTCCATAACATAACGTTAAAAAACCATCTACAGAACTGTTTATACGTCGATCTTGATTCATTTTATGCCCTTCTGAGAGGCAAACAGAATAATTCTATTCATTTATATTTGTAAATAAAGGTAATTTCTGCTATTTTTAGCAAAAAAATAATTCTCAATAATTTAATTCATAAAATGCCAGATAAAAGTAATTTTATTCATTTATATTTGTAAATTATTCTAGTTTCTCTTATATTTTGCTAATAAATTTAACAAAAAATAAAAGCCAATTAGGTTTTCCATTACTGGAAATAAAATTGTATAAGATAAATAAAAAAATAGGGTTTATGGGGCGACGTGTTTACACGTCTTTGCCGAAAAATATTTTCAAAATATAATTTCAACCATAAAAATGAATAAAAATTGAAATGCAAGTTAGTTTTCATAATCAACATAAAAATACGATATTAAAAACAAATAAAAAAAAATCATCAGATAAAGAAACTTTTTTCCCAAAATGATTGGCGGGTATGGGGTTAAAATCAAACCAATAATTTTTGTTTTTGTTTAAATAAAGACACATTAAGTTTTGTTCATTAATTATTATTTTTAACAATATTATAATTTAATATGCAGAAAGCTGAATTCACCAAAGATGTTGAAGTCGATGGCCAGGTTTCAGTTCCAAATGCTGACCCAAATGAAGTTAAATTTGAACTTTCAGTCAACTGTATAATCATTGATTGTAGTGCCATGAATTTCATTGACACCGTTGGAGTGAAGGTATTTGAACAGGTAGGTAGATTGATATAAATAATCTGAATATTTAGAACTTTATGTCAACACAATTTATTATATGTGACATTTTCAATAATCTACAAAACCAGTGTCCTCATCTTTGTTATTATTATCAGAACGTTTCAGCCATTGTCCATTCCAATCTTTTACAGGTGTCAGTTAGTCCAGGTAAACTTCAGGCAATTTTGAACTGAACCCTTTATTTTAATCTACACTGATAGACTGTTCGTATTCCATTGTCCATGTCTAGGGATATCTCATCTTGTTCCTGTTTAGTGCTACTCATCTATTGCTTCCCTGGTTTCCATTGATTATAAATCTGCATTAACCTGTCCAGGAATTTAATTCCTTTCTCATGATTATGCAGGACAATAGCCTAGGGTGGGTCCTGGAATATTGTTGTAGAGTGGTTTCACAGTGGAGGCTTGTATTTGTACTAAGTCGGTCCTAAAATAGGTTCGACGAATAAAACGTTAGGAACTTGATATAATAGGTAATGACGCAGAGAAATCTAGTGGTGGTCGCTGATACTTTTAGTATCCGACTAACGGTCGTCCGACATCGACTGACTGACCAACGATATTCAGTCACCCCCCCTCCCACGAGGGCGTCATGTGGCACAAGGCCTTTTTAACGTGGATCTCCGAACCCGTGGGCTCGGCAAAAAATATGCCCATTGAACCCGTATAAACGGGTTCAGGTTCAGTTTACCTACCTGAAAGAGAACCCGCCCTTCGGCGTAGCCTCTTTCGGGTTACTCCCCGCCCGAAGGCAGAGAGTTCAACCGATCAGCCAGTCGACTGACTGACCAACTCCCGAGCGACTCCTACTACTCCTACTTATTATAGGTGGGAGAGTCTATTAACTATAGAATAGGTGTGTTCCACTATAACAAATATGATGATGTAGAAAGATCAAATATGTTATCTCAGGTTGTCCCAGAAATCAAATCGGGATTTAAAAGTCTAGCAATTTCAACATGTTTTTATGCAGAAAGAAACCGCAGTCGCTGGAAATATATTTCCATTTAATCATAAAAAATGATACGAAGTCAATATCTTCCATTTTATATATCACACAGACGCGTTCTTTCTATAGCTTTCTCCATAAATGTTTAATAACTCAGGCTACAACCCTCAATTTTCTGTACAGATGTTATCCTTGAGTTGCTGATTTGTCTGTGGTTTATTGATGCATACATCCTCCTTAAGTTACTGCTCCCAATAAAATAATGACATATCCAATCAGAAGGAAGTAGAGGCCTTAAAAGTTTGTAATTTCACGAAATCTTGATTACAAAAGTTTGATTAAATCCAAAATAAAATTCCAAGATTTTATGTTCATTATTAAATCTATGCAAAGAAAATATTCACCATCATTTAGACAAAATTAGTTCCTGAGTAAAATGAACTGTTTAATTAATCTGTTTCTTTATTTCTATATTTTTTGGATTGCAGTCTTATTT
This sequence comes from Acanthosepion pharaonis, assembly GCA_903632075.3. Taxonomy (NCBI): domain Eukaryota; kingdom Metazoa; phylum Mollusca; class Cephalopoda; order Sepiida; family Sepiidae; genus Acanthosepion; species Acanthosepion pharaonis. The sequence goes on from CAHIKZ030000177.1 coordinate 1,474,252, forward strand.
TTTCAAGTCTTTCATGTGAGGCACTCAGATACCTTTGTCTATTACGTGATCATCTTGCTTCAACTTGTAATAGGTTTTGTCATCAATGTTTTTGTCCTCATGTTGCTAATCTTTTGAGCAAAATCTAATTTATAAAATATCAGGAGATAATTATAATATATATATATATATATATATATATATATATGTTTTGGTTAATCTACGGTTTCTGGCATCCACTGAGTGACTTGAAACATAAATTCCCTTCATAAAAATCGTGTAATTTTAACTTGTTAAGGGGGTCCACTCCTTTTTATACAAGTGGACTCACCCAGTGTGTACATGTACTGCTGCCGGTGAATACCCGAGAGTGAGGGAGTGAGAGTGTGAGGTAACCGCTTTGTAGGAGTCACAGTTGCGTGCACGTAGACTCAGAAGGAAGTCATACTTCGATACTGAATTTCCCAGACTATATATATATATATATTATTATTGCTACTAACCGCATTTCTGGATCTACTAACCGTATAACCAATTGTATTATTACGTCAATACTTTTATTTGCTATATTTCATTCCTGCGTTTGTCATTCATTTGAAACCGGATTTCATCCCGGAATCCACAACATAAAGATACTAGTAATGTTGATGTATTAAATAGAATGAAATGTTATTGTTTATAGGATTATTATATTTTCCGATGTTATTATGTATCATGGATATTAATTAAAAGTACTTTTTTTTATTGTAGCTATCAACAGACTATAGCAAAATTGGTGTGAAATTGCTTTATGCTGGTATCCGTGGTAAGTTATTTATTCATTTTATTGTAGTTGGTCAAATTTCATCAGTCCATTCCCACCTGTAAAAATATGCCTGTAACATTTGGTGTTTTTCTCCCAGTGTCTCAATTTTGGTTTTTCCTCTCCTCATATCTCCATTTTGTTGTTTCTTGCCTAATGTTTCCACTTTTATTTATTTATTTAATATGTCTCACTTGATACCCCAATTTTGCTGTTTCCCTCTACATATCTCCATTTTCATGTTTCTTTCCCAGTACCTCCATTTTGCTGTGTATTTCCCAATGTCTTTATTTTGTTATTTTTCTTCCAATGTTTCATTTTTTTTATTTAGTTACTGATTCTTATTTGATGTCACCATGTTGGTGTTTATCTCCTGATGTTTCCATTTTGTTTCTCTCTTTATATCTCCATTTTGCTGTTTTTCTCCCAATGTCTCAATTTTGCTATTACTGTTTCTCACTTGATGTTCTCCCCTCATGCTGTTTTCTCGGAATAACTCCAATTTTATGTCTCTCTCTCTCTCTCTCTCTCTCGATATTCATTTTGCTGTTTTTCTCCCAATGCCTCAATTTTGCTGTTTCCCCGCCAATGTTTCCATTATTTTATTTATATTCTTATGATTTTGCTGTTCCTACCCAGATTTTGGCATTTTGGTGTTTATCTCCTAACGTCTCCATTTTATTGTTTATCACACGATGTTGCAATTTTGCTGTTTCTCTACGAATGTTTCCATTTTTTAAAAATTTATGCTCTATCTCCATTTTGCTATTTTGCTGTCTCCATCTGTTTTACATATATATATATATATATATATATAGTCATCATTTTTTAGATTCTCTCTAGATGTTATCATTTTGCTGTTTCTCTCCAAATATTTCCATTATTTTATTTAGATACAGATGTACCCATTTTTCTGTTTCTTCTCAGATGTCTCCATTTTGCTGTTTCTCTTCCAATGTCTCCATTTTGCTGTTTCTCTTCCAATGTCTCCATTTTGCTGTTTCTCTCCTGATGTCTCCATTTTTCTATTTCATTTTTAATGTCTCCCTTTTGCTGTGTCCCACTTGATATCTCAGTTTTGTTGCGTTTTCATTTTTAATTTATATCCTAGTGTCTCCAATGTTCTCATTCTTTCATTTATATCCTGATGTACCGATTTTGTTGTTTCTTCTCCATTTTGCTGATTCTTTCCTGATGTCCCCATTTTGCTGTTTTTCTCCGTTTTGTCTTTCTGCTGTTTTTATTTTGTTTTTCTGCTGTTGCCCTGTATGTGATACTCAACGTCCCCCAAGAGACATTAGTGTCCACTTTGAGCAGCCCTGCTCCAGATAGTTGAAAGAGGCATTGTGCTGTTTTTATATCAGTTTTAATAGTATAGAACATAAATTGATTAACTGATTGCTCATTTTATTTCGTGCTTATCTTTGACAGATCCGGTTTATGCAGTGTTGGAATCTGCTGGTTTCATAGAAAAATTTGGCAACAATCTCTATCTGAGCATTCAGGATGCAGTTCATGCAATTAGCTTCCCTGTTTATGCCAGTGAGGTAAGTGACTACGAATCTCTCTCGCGGGAAATGCAAGATATCCATGTTTTATTAGTGAGAAACAACTAAAATCATTATATTTTATTTCAGATTATAGATGACTTACGGAGGAATAAATCTGAGTTTGAATTTTGTCTGATGAAAAAAAGAAAAAAGAAAAAAAAAAGAATTGTAATCCTTATGAAATTACACATTTTAAACCATCGAATTCATAGTACTGGTTAACCAGTATAATACTCTTAGATCTAATCCCTGAAAAAAAATGACATAGTCATCCATATGAGTAGAATAATGCTGTTCATATGAGCAACACCGTACTAGCCATTTGCTGCTCTTCATTGAAAATTATATTCTGTTACAAAGGCATTTTTGAGTTAGTAACAATTACCCAAATGTGCAGGGATAGTGTATCAACAAGTATTGAGTCTGATTATTCTCTGGAGGTTTTAGGGTCAGGCTTATGTCAAATGGTCAGGACTCGGGGTTCAACGGGTCATATAAGAAACTTTTGTTCTTAAAATGAATGATTAATGTAAAATAATACCTGGATAATTTCTTTTTACCTTAAGAAAGATTGATGTTAAAAATTTCTATGTAAATTTTATCGATTTGGACAGATGATTTTTAGCTGTTTTCTGAAGCACTTTCATTATTTCATATAATAATAATAATTATTATTATTACATTAATCATATAATAATTCCTATAATGATAAAAATTATTATTGCATTAATTATATAATAATATCTATAATAATAATAATATTGTTATTATTATTACATTACATGTAATAATAACTATAATGATAATAGTAATAATAATTATTATTACATAAATATGTTAATTCTTATAATGATAATAAAAAATGGTAATTATTATTACATTAATCATATAATAATTCCTATAAGGATAATAATTATTTCATTAATCATATAATAATTCCTATAATTTATAATAATTGTTATCATTATCACATTAATCATATAATAATTCCTATAATGATAATAATAATAATTGTTATCATTATCACATTAATCATATAATAATTCCTATAATGATAATAAATATTATTATCACATAAACCATATAATAATTTTTATAATGATAATAATAATAATTGTTATTATTATTACATTAATCCTATAATAATTCTTATAATCATAATAATAATTATTATTATTACATTAATCATATAATAATTCCTATAATGATGATAATAATAATCATTATTTTATTATATTAATCGTATAATAATTTCTATAATAATGTACAATGTCTAATTCTTTTGGACTGGTATCGTCTCGGACAAAAGATGAAAAGAGGGCAGGTTGTGGAATGCGTCTACAGAAATAAGTTGTGTATAACAACAACAAAAATGGAGACAACTGTTAGAATAATAGATGAATTTTGTTCATAAATAATGTAATTATCCTTAGCCCCAAGATTAAAAATAATGGAAGTCTTAATAATAAAAAAGAAAAAGCCAACGCTCAATAATATTAACTAAGAACACGGCCACAATGTGGTGTGTTCGGAAAATAAAACATTCCTATAACTCTATAAAAATACACACAACCCATACATCCAGATAAAAGGTAAAATATAATAATCCTTGATAATGGCTACTATATATATATATATATATATATATATATATATATATATATATATATATATATATAAGCACAGGTGATTGTAAAAGAAACTCCCTATTTTATGTGTGAATGGCCAGCCAAGAGTCCTAACTTAACACCCTGTAACTTTTTGTGAGGCTGGGGAAAGAAACAAGTATATTATACCAAATCAAAACTTTGGAAGAACTTAAGGACGAATAAAGATGTTATGTCTTCCATACAACAGGAGTCCCTGGTGAAATCAGTTGACGCGGTTCTTGAGTGGTTCGAGAAGCTTATATTGAAATATGGTGGGCATATAGAATTTTAAATAAAAACGCAAGCTAAACGCTTTCTTCCCATATCCATTTCTTGTAAAAATTATAGTTAATGAATAAATTATAAATAATCTATAAAAGGGAGTTAATTTTCATCCTCGTGGGGGGTGGAGCAGTTAAATATAACAGTGCTAGACCGTTCAACTGTCGAACTCTCTGCCTTGAGCAGAGAGGAACCCGGATGAGGCTTTGCCGAAGAGCAAAGTTTCGTCCGGGGAGGTCGACAGGCCCTGAATGCGGGCTCTAAGGGAATATTTTTGGCCGAGCCTACAGGCTCGGAGAACCCACGGTAAACTCGGCATTGTGCCACATACATCCCTCGTGGGGGGCTGTTAAATATAACAGTGAACAGTGAATAGATTGAGCGCTAGTTCATTCGATACACTCTCACTAGTTGTGTAATACTCTTCTGTTGTACTTACTGTTTAATATACGATATATCTGCAAACTTAGTTTTTGTTATTACTTAACCATTTACTTGGTCACAACTCTTAAACTGCACTCCTCAGCTACCCTCTTTCTTACGATATCCTCAATCAGTAAATCTCTACATTGAGCGCCTCGCGGGCCTTGTATTGGATAACAATCTGTAAAAAATAAAATAATGACTTCCATACAGGAAATCTCGAAAGACTTTATATCATCATGTTAGTCTGTTTTTATGCTTGTAAAATTTATTTTAGCAAGATCTAACCAGTATATACAGTTGAGCAGTTATAAATTTAATTACGCCCCCTTTACCCCATTGAAACTAAGCAAAACTTTCTGTCCTGATTTTCACTAAGATTCGCTGAGTACAGAATAATACCAACCAGGGGTAGCGATTTTTCAGTGCGCTCACGTCCCTACCGAATGGGATACAAAGTCGAAATAAAAGTGGTTTTATCGGGAATGCCGTAGAAGAATTGTTCAAGCCCGCTCGGCACTTTCCCTTTTTGGGGTCGTATCAGGCGCAGGGTAATAACCCCAGCTCTCTCTCGTGCTAATACTAATTTTGAAATGAAATAATACCAACCAGAAGAAAATAACAAGTATGGAAGATTTTATTATTACACCAATCTTCGATTTCTTTTTGCTTGTCGAGAAAATTAGCATCCAAATTTCAGGTTTTTTTTTACTTCTTTACAGACATTAGTCATTACAATCAATAGGAAATCTTAGCCACAAAGCATGCAACACGTTAGCCTTTCTCGTTACAGAACGGAGTAAGAATTCACGAATACATTTGCTGCATATAAATTAAAAGTAAATAATAAAATTAAAAGCCCTTTCTTTAACACGGGTGTTTTTTTTTTTTTGTTTTTTTTTTAGTTATCTCTGTCTGGCTGTACATGTTTAGTAGTTTGATTACGTATAAAAACCATTTCAGCACTTAGGACCGGACGCTTTCTGTCCAAACACGGTCGCCATTATCGATCATCAGTTGTCTCCCCTGGGTTAGATCAATGCAGACATCTAGATATCGATCGATGACCAGCCTGATCAAAATGTACGCTTTTCATTCTTTGCAAATTCTGAATTCATCTGATGATCGTCATTTGGACCGAGGTCTTTGCGCATTTATCGATCGGCCTCCATTGCTTAGCTTTTCGTAAATCACGTGATATCTAAAAACAGCAGCAGCAGCTGTCTTTGGATACAGCGTCAAATATCTGGTTTCTGACTCTTTAAGAAAACTCATAAATCAATAGAGAAAGAAAAAGACGATCAAAAACTCTTGTAATCAGTGATTGGATGGGCAAGCGTAATTTCCTGTTTAACCGTCAGGTGGCTTCGATAGTTGCATTGCTTAAAGACTGATTGGATGTCATTGCTGAGTAGTGTCAATAACGTTCTAGTCGTTGGCACAAAGAAATTCTTGCTTGAAACTAGTTCTTGTCTTCACTCTACTAAATAAGATAAAGGAGGAAAGAAAGGACGACGGACAAGTTGAAGTCGTATTGTTATTCTATAAAATAAATCCATTATGCTGCAAATGGCACCTCAGAGAATGGTCATCGTCAAGAAGGCTTCGTAATTATCCTTTCTCTGTGTACAAGTGACTTGCTGAAGTTATATATATATATATATATATATATATATATATATATATATATATATATATATGAGAAAAACAGCCGCGCCTAAAAGTTATAGACTACAAAAAAGTACTCAATACAAAATTCAAAATCGAATATGTAGGGCAAAGATATTTAAGAAAAGGCTAAAATGCCAACCAACCTCATAATATATATATATATATATATATATATATATATATATATATATATATATATATATATATATATGTGTGTAAATATGTGGATATATATGTTTTTATATATATGTGTGTATATATATGTGTGTGTGTATATATATGTGTATATATATTGTATATTTAGTCAGCAATCCTTCCTTTATGCATGTTTCATTAAAAACTACAGACAAGGTACTACGGTTGAGCTTTTTATTTAATTTTACTTGTGTTCTGACAAGAGCTTTCTTTTCTGGACAAAGGGTGTGCAAGAACTTTCCAAATGGTTTATATTTCCGAGCGCTTTCGGCTATACCTTTAGCCATTATCAACGATGATTCGATTTTTCAGCTTACTTGAGTATGTGCGTTCTGTGTATGTCTTAGTGTGTGGCAGTGATGTTTTTAGTTTCCGAATACGTTAGCACACCGTGGCTTTGTTCGTAGTTAATATTGTTAAGAGTTGGCTTTTTCTTTTTTTTATTATTAAAGCTTCCATTATTTTTAGTCTTTTTTGCAGGTGGATGCAGTTAATATATTTGTGTTTTCTACTAGTAAGTTCCTAATGGAGTCGGGTAAATTTGTGTGTGTTTAAATGGGTCCCAATAGAGCTGTGATCAGATAGGTGTAACGTAAGACGTTTGGATAAGCATGTGGTTGTGTAACCGATGTAATTATTTATGAATCCAGTTTGATCAGGAACACAGGCATTTGAACTCATAGATAATGTTCGTTCTTTGTAATTTTGACTTAGCTGGTGTGTTGTTATTTTTGAGGATAAGGTTGGCTGTCTTAAATTTTTATAATAGATAATAAATTTGATTTTTTTATTCGGGTCAATTGGAGGTAGTATATTTCTTTATAATATGCCTTAGAGAAGATTCGTCTTGTTTGTAATTAATATGCATTTGGTTTTTGTAATAAATGTGTATGTGATTTTTGGCTGTGTGTTCGCTATCGTTATTACTTGCTTTGGGGAGAAATAGTCTAATTTGGTGGTCTATAAGGTGGTTAGGGAAGCCGTGTATATATATATATATATATATATATATATATATATATATATATATAAATTGTGTGTATTTAGGCAGCATCTTTTCATTCATGCACGTTTCATTAAATAATATAGACAAGTGTTGTCTATTTATTTTCTGTAAATTTTTTTCATAACGTCTGATAAGTTTAATAACATTATCGTTGAACGAAGAAAGAAACTCACAATATTGATACACACAATTTAAAGTACATGATCCAGCAGCCCACAATACTATCAATACTTGGAATTACAAATGTAGCCTTGTGAAAAGGCAAATTGAAATAGGAAAAGAAAAATTGAACAACCTTAAGAGCAGGACATTTATAATCACTGTCGTGTCCGTATATTGTTTAATATGTTGTAATTGACATCTTTGATAATGGCTTATGTAAGCCGAAAGCTTAGATTGTATTAAAAAAATATGGATCAAGCCATTTATATATATATATATATATATATATATATATATATATATATATATATATATATATATATATATATAAATTCAATTCATCCCAAGTAAGGCGATAACGACACAAGGGAGGTTACTGGAAATGAATGATAATTAGAAAACTTTAGAAGGAACCGAGAACTCAATCCTAAACAGGAAACAAGGGATAGACCTCTACACCTGTTCAAAAAACCGAAAAGGAGTGTAAAGCAGACTATAGGCGAACACTCCTCTCCGGTCTTTTGAACAGGATTAGTGAACAGTAGTGGATGCGCACTGCTGACGAGTCCCCAAAATAAGACGAAACGGCAGTCCAGTGTTTTCTGCATTCTGTTGAGAATTCTTCGAGACTCGATGAATTACTTTCATTATATATATATATATATATATATATATATATGTATATATATATGTGTGCGTGTGTGTGTATAGTAATAATCATAATATAAATAAGATACAATTACGTATATTTGACGCATTTTTACGCTAATAGATCTATCACAAAGCTGACAATAATTAACATCCATTTGGGAAAATATATCAAATCCTTTTCTTGACTTTAATTCGTTCAGTGAGTGTTCTATTCTCCAAGTCTTCTTTTTTATTATATATTCGAAATAATTCGGCTGCCTCTGCTTGTTAAGCAGCAGTTTCATCTTAGAACTTCCAAGCTTCTTACATGCCCTTTCCAAGGTATTAATATTTCTTTCTTAATTTCAGTCTATTTTCTCATTTTGTTTAGATATATTTTTTTTCATTTCAGGAGTGTCAACTTAAAACATTTTATTTCTACAGGAAATCTCATTGAAATGTTTGTGAAACTAAATTGTTAACATTTCCTTTGTTTGAATGTTATTTTGACTTTCATTAAGGCTTCAACAAGGAAATTTAAGAAATATAAATTAAATAACACCTGTTTATTTATTTTGGAACTATACCTGTATCTTCGTGGCGCAAGTCAGTTGTGTTTATTCATTCCAGACACGCAAGCATATAGGCAAAGTGCGGCAGAAATACCTACTACATATATCTCCCAGAAATATCTCCTACATATTTGTAAGATATTAGCTAGATGAAGACATCATTGCCACTAATGCCTTATTATTATGTTAGAGATATTTCTGGGGAGATATATGAGGGAAGTATTTCTGCCGCACCCCGTATAATAACAAACGTCGTTAACGCCTAACAAAACATGGAGTCCAGTAAATTACTGGAGCTTTGTGTTGAAAGCTGAGCAAATTTATGTAAACAGAGTGTTCAGTCTTAAAAGATAAGTAAGTCTTTTGAACTTTACACACACACGCACACACACACACACACACACACATATATATAAAACCTAACATATTTTCTTTGTTTCAGGAAAATTCTCTGTTAATCTTTTTCAAACCAACTCTATGCTTGTGTTTGTATATCTGTAACAATATAATAAAATTGATTTGCATGTCTATGAAGTCAGTTAAAAGGAAATGTATTTTTGTGCGATGTCAGCTTAAAAAAATAGAAAATACAATAAACAGTGTGGTTTTATACAAATCGGTTGCTGATTAAAATGTCATCACAATGTACGGAAGCCCGTAAGTGCAAAGATTTCATTGTAGTTGTGCTCTATTTCAGTTGTGGACTTTTTATTTACAGAGCGGCGTTGCCAAACCAGAGGACAGATTGTTGTAATAGTGAGTCTTTTACAGTCTTTGGTGTCTCCCGTTTTTCTCTGTGCTATTTTACTTTCTGTCCTTGATTTTTAATCCTTTTACCTCCTTTTTGTTCACTATTTTACTACATCCTCCCAAACCCACCTTCCGTTTTCCCATGATTCCACCATCCTTCTGTCAGCATCTCACACTTCCGGTCTTTTGATTAATTCCTTTCCACTGTTGTCCGTTGCAAATTCTTTCTTTCTCGCATTCTCAGCTCCTTTTAAAACTCGCATTTTATTTTAAGTTGCAATCGTATTGCTCGCTGGTTGCATTATTTCGTTCAATTTGGGAACATTTTTCGTTAAAATTGCAAAGAAAAAAAGAACTGGTGCAACTGTTTCTAAAAATATACCCGAATATACACGCGTATCATGCGGCATCGGAAGTTCTAATTTTGAAGCTAATTTGACTACAGTAAATGGATCATTGGATATATAGTTTAGTCAACGGCGTAGCCAGTCCCAGCAGTGCATAGGCTAATTTTATATCTCGTGTTTGACGCGAACCCCTTAAAATTAGCTTCAAAATTCGGTCTTCAAAAGTCGTATGATACGCGAGTACATACAGTAATTAAAAAAGGATATTTGACTCCTTTTGTATTTATAAATATTTTGCTAAAGGATTTATTTATAATAAAAAAAGATTGATTTTGGTTGAAATATACAATGAGTCCCAATAAAGATGTATACACACATATTTCTTGCATTGAAATGAAAATGTGCAGAGAATTCTTCGGCTATTTGATGGTGAAGGGAGGTTTTATTTTCAACAAGAAAATACATGCCGTTCTGAAAACAATTCTTATTTCAAGGAACATTTGCAGAACTAGGAAATGTGTTGAATAAAAAACTTGCCAGTGCATTGAATATTATATAATACTGTTGTTGGGATCGATCTACCCAGGTTTTTGTCACCATCTGAATGTCGGGATTCCGAACATTTAACAACAACAGTACATCTTTTAATATTAAAGGTTATTTTCTGAAGGAAAACTAGAAGCAGAACATCAGGTGAAATAACATTCATGTATTCTTTTCAGAAATATACAATAGCAATACAATATTTAATTTTCCTTACACTGAATTTTGTTTTATAAAGTAATTAAGTGTTCGTAGTGCGAAGTGAAATGTGTGAACGAATTTATTTTGTGACGGTCAATCTAATGTGTTTGTGAATTCGTAGACAAAAGGGGTAGTCGGCGATTGCTGGCTAATCCCTTCTTTTGTGAGCGTGGACTAGGTTTTAGTCGACGGGTTTTGACTGTAGTCTCTTCCACTATGTGCGTGGGTTGGGTGCATGTGTATATACACACGTGTAGATCAAACTGGCCTCCGAAAATGTTTTGAGCCGCGAGAAGCAATAGGCTTCTGTTTTTATATCTGTTAGGGCTATCTAAAATGTAATTTTACATAGAAGTGTGAACTTTCTGAATGCAGGGTTTTCATTAGTTAGAAAATACTTTGAAACCGGCTCGCGAAAAGCTTTTTCTTGAATTTGCGGGAGTAGTGAAAGGAGTTGTTATTTTCTGAATGGTCCAAAAATAACACGTGATAGGGCTACAACTACGCCCCGCAAGTATTTTGGCAGTATTTGCCCTTGTAATGATTGTTTATCAAACAAACCCTTTGATGGGATTTTATTGGCTGAAATATATATAACTTAATTAATTCGTGTTTTGTAATAGACAAGGATTGCAATACACCATTTTGCAGCGGGAGGGGTTACGATGATGAGGATGAAGACTTTTCAAAAGGAATGAATTCAACACGTGGGAGATATTTTATAGAGATATATTTCTATAAAGAAGAGCATAGCTCACAAAAAGGAATAAAAAAGAAAACTATATTTACGTATATTCTGATATAGCCCATAAAAAGAAAGACATTTATAGGCTTAGCTATAGTGTGTATTTGACCCGTGATTGAAGTAAAGAGTTCCGTTGTTGTCGCTATTACATTTCGGAGTAAAAAGAGAAAGAAATAGTTTACGCCCGTTTCTTTTATAGTCCTGAATAGAACGCTACTAAGACTACTTTCAGACAAGGTGAGTCAATACTCACACCAGATTTCTTGTTTACAGAACAGCTTAAGCACCATGATGACATGAAACTCTTGTACAATTTCTTAAATAAGTATGTGTATATTTTTAAGGGGACTCGTTGTAAACATTGTTTAAATATTCATTAATTAAAAGTAATAAGAAATAAAAACAAAAAACCGTTATTGGTTGTTTATTTTTGCTTATGTCATCTTAAAAGTTAACTTTTTCACATAAACCGTCATCTGACGCTACTTAAAATGGATATAGCAGCCATCTTGCTTATTTGCGCACTTATCCTGTTTCTTCTGTCGCAGTGGCGTTAAAATAAAGCACACAGGAAATATTGGGTTTATATCTTCTCTAAAAATGCTAGTGATAAAATGACGTGAAAACAAAGCATCACCAGGATTTTAATTTAATTTTTTTAAGTGGCTACCAACTCATTTTTATGTGCTATTGAGTCAAATGTGTCCGATAATATCAACCGGGGATGTAACAAACAACGGACCACTTTTAACGAGTCACGTCACCACCACATGTCTCTACTCTGAGTTTTGCTGATATTGCATCCACTCTTCAGAAGACTTGATTGTAAAATTGAACTTATTTTCAGAAATCATATTTTCTTAAAATTTTCCTTAAAAGACATTATTGTATGACACAAATATGTAGGGATATCAGTGTCAGACGATATATTCTTAAAGGTAAACACCCGAAATATGTTACAGAAATTATTTCGACAGTTATTGTCTTGACAAAGGTCAGCTTAATGAAGTAGACCTCCTGAGAACCAGGTCAAACAATCGGTTTTTGATACTGGTATGTGAAAAAGCGTTTTCTAAGTAAATCGTTAATCTAGTGAATGCCTCAAACTATTGTTTAAAAAATGTGTGGGTGGTGGAAGAAATACTCTCTCCCTAAAACCAGGTTAAACGATCCAGACAAAGAAGGCCACCGAGTGAAGCCAGAACCCGAGTTCTTGGTAAATTATGTTTTTTTTTTTTAGACAGAGCTTGCATGAGAAAGAACGCTGTCTCTATAAGAGAGTGGTTCCTAGCAGTAAAAGACAGAGAGGCAGAAAGAGGTACAAGAGAACACTCGCGTGCTACGTGAAAGGAAGACATGCCCGCTGAAAAAGCCCTCACCTCTGTTTGATGGTTTTATCTGGCCAAAGATTTCTTTTTTAAACGTCACGCGTTTGACTGAAAGAAGCTGCACCCTGAGAACGAACCTTGTGTCTGGCCTGAGCTGCAACGCTACAAACTTATAGAAAATCGTTCGGTTATATAAATTAGATATTAATGTGAATTTGGATTTGAAAAAGATGTATAGCTAAGCATTTCGGTTTTGGATAGGAATATGTGTATAAGTTATAAAAGTAAATTGTTAATCAAGTGAAGGGCTAAAAAAAAAAAGGGCGCTTGGGAGAATACAACTTTTAGGGGCTTACCAGTCAATTTAATTAGTGCCGAAGCTGCGAAGATTAACCGACAAGGTAAAACGCGTAAAAAAAAAGCTTAGAGTTTAAGAATTGACTGAAAGCTAAGTTTCAATATTCGAAATTAGGAACGCGAATCTTTCTGAAGTCAGTAAACAAAAATGTGATGTAAAAAATTATCAATGCGTTTATTCCACGCATTTATTCCGAGCGTGGGTTCGAAAGATTAAAAAAAAAATTAACGAAAAACCACCAAACAAAAGACTCTATTTAGATTCAGTCGCCCTGGTTAGAATTTTGATTTAGCTGAGCTTTGTTTTATTATGTTCGCCATTTGAAAATAACACCGGCACCTATTTAACCATTTTGTTGAAAAATTTCATTATTTTTAATCAAAGATTGATACCTTCTTGATTTCTGCATCTTCCTACCTCTCCCCACCGCTGTCTACCTTGTCTTGTATTAATCCAATTAGAAAAAAATCTTCCTTTCAACATTGTTACCCGCTGCGAACCTTAAAATTAATAAACCCTGACTTGACATTGTTAATCATATCCAGTAACTGTAACTCATTACAATTTATGATCTTTCTAATGTCGATGTTTGGATTCTTTTCCCTATCAAGTATGCGTAATAATATTTACGATATAACTAACTACTTATTATTCTAACAGTAACCTACATTATTCTACACTAATCACTTCCAAGAAACAAGTGTAAGTTTTCTTCAGTTCGTTTCTAAAAATTTGCATCCCACTAAGATTGGGTCAAACATTGATTTGCTCCTGTTCGAGAAAGAACATTTTTTAATAAGGAAATTTACAAAAAGCGTATTAATTTCTTCAGCGAAAATGGTTAATTGAAACGAAGATCATTACAGAGCTTAATTTTAATTCAATTATTTTGACTTGTAGTCGTAGAGATGATGAGAATAAATGTTAAGTTTAAAGCTTTTATCGGAATATTCAATCGTCTCACTAACAGTGTCATTACCAACACACACACACACACACCACACCTCTTTCTCTCTCTCTCACACACATACACATATATATAAGTGGGCAGAAATCTTTAATACATGTGGCATTAAATGTGACAGACAAGGACAAACTTCAACGATTTTATTAAGTTTTCCTAATGTTCTTAAAGTTTTACACACACACACACACACACACACACACACACACAGTACAGGGTTGGTGCAGATGGAATAAAATTCCGATAACTAATAATACTATTCTTAAAAGAGTAGAGCAAATAATATTTATTCAAAAATTATAACATAAGCATGTTATAACATCACTACAAAAATAGCCATTTTATTCTAACACTTCCGGTGTCTTGTCAAGTGATGGCGTTGATTGCGAAATGAAAAAAGTTTTAAGAATTCAAAAAAGCTCTTTATTTTGCAATCAACGCCATCACTTGACAAGACACCGGAAGTGTTGGAACAAAATGGCTATTTTTCTAGTGACATTTTAGAGGAAATAGCTATTTTTCCGAAAACGTTTTTCACCCATGCACAATTATCTTCTTGCCATCACATTCGGTTTCAGGAGTTGACTGTGACTGCACGTTTTTTTTGTTGTTTTTTTTTTTTTGTTTTTTTTTGTGACATGCGCATTGTGTTCATTTAGTCACCTGTCGTTGCATGTTCGTTTCTAATAACTGATACGTATAAACTTTTAGCATCTAAACAGATCTTTATCATTTTTATTTTGGAAAAAAAAAAAGAAAAAACGAAAAGTTGGTTGTAATCAAAACGAAATGATTCTGTTAGATTGAATATTTGGTATAATTTTTTGTTTTGTCGGCATGTGGGAGTAGAATTTGTTTCTGCTTCATGCAAAAAACAAACAAATTACACGCTATTTTTTTAAAACTGTTATTAAGCATATTCTATGTTGTTTTTACTTAGTCAACTATGCATATGAATTTTCAGCTAAGCGAACAGTGCATGGATATTTGACATAGAAGTCAAAGGTATCAGATCAAATCTTTGTTTTCAGCTTTTATATATGCTTATAATCCGTTTGTTTGTGAAAAGAATCTGTTAGCTAATCATAATTTAAGACAGAAATGAATTTTCTTTCATTTTAACGTGACAAAAATATGATAAGCTAAAAGCAACAGACAGTTCTGTTTTTGTTACCTCTTCAGAAACCGTCCATTACATAAAGACAGGCACTTCGCCCATATCTATAACGTTTTACTTAGAAAGAATTCGTAAATTTATGTCAATACTGTCCACCATACTTAAAATGTCAACATTTGGGCCATCAATATATCGATGAAGACGTGAGAATAACAATACTCCATGGTTAAGAAATGATTATATAGAACTATAAGTAAGTAATATTTGTTTGAGAACAGATTAAATTTAAATTTGCTAATTTTTCGCAAATAACGTTTCAGAAATATACATTTTATTTTTGCAAGATTTTTAAATCTGAGAATTAACTTTTTTTTTTACAAATATTTTAAAATGGCCGTTTCGATTGATTTTCCTGAAAAAATGAATTGATTAAAAATTATTTAATATCTATTTGAAATACATCACTGTATTTTGCTTTCTGGAATTAGAAAATTTAATCCTTTAGCTTTCAATTAAAGCTAAAATGAAAAGAAAGTTTTTCATTTATGAAAATTCATTTAAACCTTAGGTAGTGATTTTCCAAGCACAGCTTAGATGTGGCACAAGGCCGAAAGTTTGGGGCACCCACTGAGGATCGAACTCACTACTCATTCGTAATTGTTTTAGCGAGACATGCTTGCTAACCATTACACCGCCTCAGGGTAAAAACCTTAGGTATACCGAATTATTGGAGATACCTATACTAAACTTCTTTGGGTATGTTAAACCAAAATTTTTATATTTCTTCTTGAATCCCTTTAAATAAATGTTGTACCACTAGTCTTCTTTGGGATTGCTAAACCAAAATTTCATATTTCTTCATAAATCCTTTTAAATAAAAATTGAACCACTAAACGTCTTTGAGAATGCTAAACCAAAAATTCATATTTTCAAATTTCATGACTAATGTTTCCTTATTAAAATTTAGCGTTCAACCCAGAGTTTTAGTTATTCTACAAGCGCGTCCTGATGAAAGAAAAATTTGACCCAGATAGAGTTGGTGGGATAACATCATTTTGTGATCATCAACTAAGGAGTAGCAGGCACTAAATAAGCTTACGCGAGAGCGTAATAAATGGCGGAAAATAAAGAATGTTAGTTCGTAAGCTATGGCAAGCGGAGACAGAAATTATTAATAGTGACAGTTGAAGAAATATTACGTTTTTAAGAATTTCAAATAAAGAACCCAACAAAACGCTTGCTCTATTAACTTTAGAAATAAAAAAGAAATCCCCAAATACTTCGGTCGTTAAAAGAAATGTTTTAGACTTTTCCATTAACTTTGAAATCTCCAGGAATAAAAACACAGACCTGCTTGATTTCAGTACTCCCGACCTTGTATCTATGAATTTATTGGATGGCACACTAAGTGCGTTTGGTTTGGCTTGGTTTATTTTGTTTTACGGCATATCAGCCTCAATGGGTTATTTAATGCCGACAACATTTTTTTATTGCTGGTAATAGTTTGTTTTGTCAAAAATCTGTTTCTGGTAATATCCTTCCTTCAAAATTGTATTACTGGTAATATTTTTTTTCAAAAAGTATTTCTGGTAATAGTTAACTAATTGCCCATAGCTGGGACCCTAACAGGTGCTACCACCAGCAATTAAGAGGTGGTTCCACGCTCCTCAAAACCTCTTGACCAGAGGCCTTGTTGCTGAATGTAGTTTATCGTCTTACCCAAGACGCGGACGAAAGTTTGGTTTAAGTATTAAGATATTTAAAAAAATATATTTTGTAACATTAAATGTTAATACTACAAAAGAAACATATACTAAACATATTTACATTTTCAACAAAAAAATGATATACGTACCTTTTGCAATATTCTAAAGAACTGCCTTTTTTCATGAAGACAATTCTGCAATGAGTAGTATAAATAATAAAACAAAGGTAGAATATCTGGCAAATATGGCAAACAGAAGAAAACTCCACAATCATGCTGTATCAAATTTTGTCTGATCACCAATGAAACATGAGGTTGAATGTTTAACATCATGGAATATTACCTCTTTTCAGTTAACCATGTCTAAGCGCTTTAAGTCGATTATTGTCTTTTCTTTTTTTCCAACTAAGGGACTGTATTTGCC
This sequence comes from Acanthosepion pharaonis, assembly GCA_903632075.3. Lineage (NCBI taxonomy): Eukaryota > Metazoa > Mollusca > Cephalopoda > Sepiida > Sepiidae > Acanthosepion > Acanthosepion pharaonis. The sequence continues at coordinate 1,491,655 of CAHIKZ030000177.1, forward strand.
CGAATAAATCGTTAGATTGTTAAAAAAAAGAAAAGATGACTCCCTTCAAATCACGCTATATACACAGTGTTACCTTTGAAGACTGGCTCTTGGTATAGTTATTGTTATTTAATTTCACTCGGCCTACGATTTTTTAAAAACTAACATGGTTGTAAAGTATTCACTATTCATTAAAAACAACAATATGTGTTTAAAAAAATGGAGCATTTTCTTTACGTTTAACAAGCACACGGTGATAGGGTCCAGTATATAATGCTCCCGAAAATTAATTCGGTTGAGCTCTCTGGGGAGTAAGTGCGAATTTGTAAACAGTGACTGTTACTGTTGCTAATGCAAGACTCTTCTAATGAATTGAGTTCTCTTGGTCACTGGTGTGTTTGTTTAAAATAAATACGCTAAAATTCACCTTCCTCTTTACCGTGCGCCAATAGGGGTAGATTCTCTGACTGATGACAAATCAGCCGGGTTTCGATCCCGGCTTGAAGCAATCGGATGTCTAGCCACAAACACTGATGAGCTGTGATAGAGCGAAATAGTCTGTCTGTGGATGACGATATATATATATATATATATATATATATATATATATATATATATATATATAGTGTGTTCTCATAAATATATATGTGTGTGTGTGTTGGTCGTGTGAAAACCACAGATTAAAATAACTAACATAACTAAATCGGAGCCGATTATTTGTATGTTTTGAGGGTGTTGGCTCTTTCGCGTCAGATACCGTTGATCAGCCTCAACCGGTTGTGGAGCGTTGTTTATCGAGAGATCTCCGGGTCGGAGCTTCGCAAACCACTCTTGACACTTTCGATCGGTAACAAAACCTTCGATTTAAGTTGCAGATTTATCTTAGTTAAATTTTTTTTTCGTTCTCTAAAAATGACATCCTTGTTAATATTGTTAATGTTATTTTTTCCATGTTAGATTCTGTAAACAAAAATGCATCAATTTTGATAATTTAAAAAAATAAATAAATAAAAAATAAATGAACACTTTTATGACAGCTGTTAAATTAATATTAAAAACGATATTTTAAATGTTTCTAATGATATCTAATGTTAAAAAGAGAACGAACTTTTTGGGTAATCCAATAGATTAAATATTTATGCTTTAATGTATCAGATTATTTGAATATATTTTATACATGTTTAGTTTTCACTGAAACCTCAATCTTCGGTTTTGATGTATTATTTAAGTCATTCAATTGCTACTAATTTGATTTTCTGTTATCAACTAAACTCATTTTTTTCTTTTCTGCTATTTTTAGGAAACTCTGTTATACATGTGACCTGTTTAATAAAAAATGGAGGAAAAAAATTCTCGGTTAAGTCAGAGATTAGACTGTGACCGGAGAACTAAAAAAAAAAACAAATAAAAAATAATATTGACTAACGAGAATAAATCGCTGACAACTGATTGATCATTGGATGACCACGTGATGAAAATGGTGATCTGCACAAATTCTTTCTCGCTTCGATTGTTTAGATGAGCGATTGCGCATGTGCAGCCAGCAACCAAGACCTGGAGGCAGACAGAACGGAAGAAGCTTTTATTGTTAAAACTCATTTTTTTTTCATATATCGTTATTGTTTGTTGAGATTCCTTGCAAGAATTATTTTTTTTATACCTTGCAATTTTATTCAAACATAAAGGAATATTTTTAGCATCCTTGCGAAAAAGCAAAACAGAGTAATTACTAACAATATACATTTTTATCTGACTGGAAAAGAGGAGAAAATATGCCAAAATGTTATAAATATTTTTTCTAAAAAATAACCAAAAAAAAAAAAAAGAAGCGAGAATCATGGTAAAGAATAACATTTTTGTCAAGAAATTGGTGATTCGAGAAAGAGAATATAGTTTTGAGATGGAGCATTAACATATTAAGGTGAAGGGAAAAAAAAAAAAAAAAAGGAAAAATACTTTCCTTCATGCAGTTGGGATTCCAGGTTTAGCAGGGTTTTTTTTTTCATTTTCCTCTATGTATTTTTATTTGTTTTGTTTTAGTTATAAAGTCTTTTAGAAGTCCAAACACGCCACCGATTTTCCGGTGACTGATAGTCCGAAAACTCAATCCTGAAAAAATTACAACTGAATTTTTTGCTAACTTTGTTTAACCATTTATTTAATCTGACTAAAAGCGATTTGAAATTTTCTAACATTTTGCTGAGAGTTACCTCCCTTGAACTCGCGGCTATATGGTGGATGCAGAATGGTTGTCGATCTGACCAAGAATTAATTTAAAAAAAAAATGAATTCTGGTGTTTGGTTATTTGGTCAGGGTTTGGAAATTGGGCTGGGTCGATAACTTTTCAGCACTCCCACGGATATTTATATATTTAAAAATATACACGTGAAAATAGTAAAGACTTAAAACAAATTGTCTTTTTTACTAGTTTTAACTAGTAGTATTATAAGATTCTAATAGACATTACGTGAAGGACCAGTTTCCTACTGTTTTAAGTAGAAAGATCCTTCACAAAATTCCTGCACGTTAAAATAATAATGGAAAAATATATTTAAAAACTCATATTTGAAAAACTTGTCATAAAAAGTAAGAATTTAACAAGATACGCCATCACTTTTTTATACTCTGGGTAAACTCGAATTATTTTAAGATTCTGCTGGAAATAAGGAGAGGGATCAGTTTTCTACTGTTTTAAGTAGTAGGATCCATCACAATTACAACATGGAAATATAATAACTGGAAAAAAAAAACATTTGAAAACTCATTTGTAAAAATCTTCGCCTAACAGTAACGACTTGGCAAAACATACCGTTATTTTTACGCTATGGGTAGAATCGTATTAGCATAAGATTCTACTGGATGTAAAAAGAAGGATAAGTTTTCTCCTGTTGTCAGCAGTAATACCCCCCTCCGCAAGAATTATAAAATACTTATATAATAACTGGAAAAATATATATATAAATCATAAACTAAAAACCTGTCATAATATGATTTTCATTTTATTTGATCGTGGGTAAATTCGTATTTAATATTCATTTAATGCAGCTTAATGGCTATAATAATTCAAATGTATGGTATTCTTACGTCGGATGTTTATTGAATTATTATTATTATTATTGCATGAACGTTCTTGGAATAACAAAGCAGATTATTCTATAAGATTATAGAGCCAACAGTGCCAAAAATCAGTGGCGTATCCGATGTACTTGTCTAAATTAAAACACGTCATATATCACACACTCACACACGTGTGTGCGTGTGTGTCGTTAAAGACGGCTGACAAAGTACTATGATTAGGCTTTTATTCCAATGTTCATCCACAAGTAAAGAAAAAAAGAAAAAAGTCAACACTCAATAATATTAACCATGAATAAGGCTGAAACGTGTTGACCGTGTTTGGGGAAAAAATTCCCATCCGATAGATAAACATGAATAAAAATTTACATATTCAGTTAAAAATTAAAAAGAAACTTGAGGATAGTCGAAAGCGCTCGGATATATAGAAGGTTTGAACAGTTTTTAAACACTTTATATTCAGAAAAGAAAAGACTTATACAAACAAAAAAAAAATGATTAAAAAGATCAATCGCAGTATGAAACTTATATAAAAGAGGGACTGCTGCCCAAATATATATATACATACACACACACACACACGCACATACATACATACATACTTACACACACATATATATGTATGTATATATATATATATATATATATATATAAAAGACTAACAATGGGTAAGTGAATGACAAAATAGGAAATATTCTTAAATACAAAGATGTGAGGGCAGAAAGATAATTATAAACGATGTTTGTTTTATTTCTACATCGTACTCCCTCAATCCTTATATAAGACTGATTCCATCCATAAAACCGCTATTAGTCTGAAGGCGTTTCTTCTCGGAATGGAACGTATCACAAAGACGGTTTTCCATTTTGTCATTCACTTACCGATCATATATATATATATATATATATATATATATATATATATATATATATATAATGCGTGTGTATGTTTAAACGTATCTATCTATCTCTCTATATATGCATTTATACGTGTGTATATATATATATATATATATATAAATATACATTTGAATATCAATGTATATATAAATATACACATAACTTTATAGATGTGCACACCTATGATATATATATATATATATATATATATATATATATATATATATATATATATGTATGCATGTGTTTGTGCGATTATATGTATAAACAAATATATATCAGTTTCCCTCTGAAAATTTATTCTACAAGCGTTTGTTATTAAAGTTGTGTTTCGTTTATCTACTTTTCAATGAAACGCATCTGAATTTAAATTCCTGTTTAGTTTGGTGGTAATTTATACATGGTTTTCCACTTGATAAATCTTTTTTTTTCGTTTGATAACCTTTTCTTAGGCAAATAATTTAACTGTTGATACTTTAAATTACATCTTAGTTTTCATTTACACGCACCCAAAACAAACATATTTTTTCTAATGTGGAAACTTCGAGATTTAGGACTTTATATCGGTGTGTGAAGTCTGTGATATTTTTCTAATCTTTTTCGAAATTTTTTAATCATTGAAACCGCTGTCCTCTTTTTACAAAGTTTTATCCATTCTTCAAATTTTGCAGCTTACAAAATCTATCTATCTATCTATCTATCTATGAGCATTCATCTCTCTTTCTTATACTATATATATATATATATATATATATATATATATATATATATATATATAATGTAAAAGCATGTGAATGTATATTAATTCTCATATTGTGCAGTTCAAACCGGACCCGTTATAAAAATTATTCTGAGATTTGGCTTAGGGGAAATCAAAGGCCTATAATGCTTACAAAATTCCCAATAAAAATGAATATGAAAAATAAACAAAACAATCACTCATTATTATCTACATTTCCAGAGCAAAACTATAAACGTGGAATCCTGACCACGTACCAGCCTTACCTAAATAAATATCATCTGGTATTACATTTTTTATATATATATATATATATATATATATATATATATATATATATATGAAGTTACCATATATTTATTCTTTTAAGATACGCACACACAAACTTATGAACCAATCGCACACACACACACACACATATATATAACAAACTCACATCTATCCAACCAAATATGTTAACTCTATCTCTGATATTGAGCGCTTTCTAATAAGTACGCGCATATAATATATAAATAATTATACATATATATATTTATTTATATTTATATACACTTTTCACACATATATATATATATATATATATATATATATATATATATATATATATATATATATATATATATATAAATTATGTGAAAAAATAATTGGGAAGGTGACATACGATTGAATTATGGGGGAAAATTACTATTTCTCTTTCACACCGGAATTTCTATTACTTTTGTTTGAGACCCTGTGTTATTACAGTTGGCGAAAAATTAACTTTTAACTCATTATAATTCTCATCAGTGTATAATGTACACGAAATTTCGACGCGCCTATGAAACTTAAAATTGTCTTTTCTATTTCATTTTCCCCCTCTCTCTTCTTTGTATATGCATACATACATACATACATATATATATATATATATATATATATATATATATATATATATATATATATATATATATATATATATGCAAACAATATATATTTTCTGTATATATATATATTATACAATATATATTTATGTTTGTGTGTGCTTATATATATATATATATATATATATATATATATTAATGATCAATATCTATCTATCTATCTATATATATACTGGATTCACTTTTTGTAGAAACGGATTCTCTTCTTTAATATGGATATAAAGACGAGGGGTACCCCCGGTAATGCGGACACTGTCGCCGTGTAACATTCATTCTCACACAAGACAAGGACAGAAAAATCGCAACCCCACATACGCATTATATATATATATATATATATATATATATATATATATATATATATATATATGTGTGTGTGTGTACATTCATGTTTGTATTTATTGAGAATGCAAGCCGTAAACTTGTGTCTGAAGAACTTAATATTTTTTGTTTTGAATGAAAAGAATTTAACGCCATGTTCGTTAGAGATTTTCTTTCTTTTAAAAATTATTGGAACACATTTCCAAATCATCTAAGCAACTTGTAGATTGCGTCCTTTTTTTCTGTAAGCGGTCTTTTCTCGTCTACTGGATTCTTTGATATAATCAGTTTTCACCAGATATCGTGCAGGTATTTGATGGTTGTGGGTGGAGCGGGTCACAGTAAAAATGCTGGGGATATAGCTTTTGATATTTCTGCTACTTGTTTTATCCGGCGCTGACTGTAGCTAAAATATAAAATTCTTTGTCTGAAGTGACGTTTCTTTGTTTCTTCCTTTCCAGACTATGTTCTTTCGAAATTCCTCAGATTTTATTTCTATTTTTCAATTAACGCGCCCACTCTCTCACGACACACACATGCGTCTTGTGGCATAGTTGCCTTTTGCTTATGATGTGCATATGCGCTCATTCCAATATTATTTAGGCAGTGTAAATAGCAATACACGTGAATTTCTCTTTTGTGATATTGAACAGAGAACTTTTCCCCCTGTTATTCTACCTGTTCAGATAGCCAGGTCAGCAGTGATTGGTTTAGAAATTTTTTTTTCCACTGGTAGCAAGTTGTAAGTATAGATTTTTAAAGGGACCAAGATTCATTATTTACATTATTCGGACTATTATCCTCATCTTTGTCGCCATATTTATTACAACGTTTCGGCCGTTGTACGCTCCAACCATCTTCAGGTGGTTGGAATGTCGAAATGAACCCTTTATTTCGCTCACTGGGGTAAATATGGCGACAAAGATGAGGACAATAGTCCGAATAATGTAAATAATAATACCCATTTCAGAAATATAGACCAAGATTCATATTTTAACTCTGAGCCTTTGTTAATTTTTATAAAGGGACCACGAAAAATAACGGTTGTGGATTCTTGGGTCCAAAATTCCAATAGAGACATTCCTTAATGAAATTGTAGCAAGTCTTATTAATTCAAGCAGATACACACCTGTTCCATAAAAAAGATGTTAATGAAATGTACATGGCGGCAGGTACAAGATATCTCCCTAAGAAGACGAAGAAAAACATATATATACACGTTATTTCATTGCAGTTTTGGTTGTTACCTCAAAATTAATTAAACATTTTCAATAATATTTGAGGAGTTCGAAAAAAATAAGGTTAAGGATTAATTAACATGTATCAGCCAATATTTGAAAAGGCCATTTTGAAAATATGTTACATAAGAGAGTCAATTCATCGGGGTCGGCGATAGCTGAGCATTTATTAAATAACTGTTAATGTGCCAGGTCCTATAGCCGAAAAATGTTCTCTGTACTGTGGAAGACTAACTCTAGTTTTGACTATAAGGTTTTAGTGTCAATTTATATTAAGTCCTTCCAGCCATCCCACTGTAAGCAACAGGAGTGGCTGCTAGATTTAAGTATGATTATACAACATCCACTCTCAGGTGTTGTTTATTTTAGTCGCTGTGCGAATCGACTGAGTTCTGATGAGAGAGAAATGACAAACCGGTTAAGCTATTTTTGTTTATTTTAATTTTTGTTAACTTATTTTCTTTTCTATATTACCACTTTACGGTAATGTAAATTTATTTCGTTATACTTTACCGTTGTTTTAACATGTTCCTTTTAATCGTAATTATTAAATTCTCTACTCCTTATATTTATATTTATATACCACTAGTGGGGGGGGGGCTCCATATTTTCGGCCTTGCCACATCTGAATTACACTTATTAAGTATATATATATATATATATATATATAATGTAAAGAATTGATAGATTTACTTTTTATTCCAGCATTTTTCCTACTTCAAACGTTATTAATAACGTAATAAGAATGTCGGATTAAAAATAAATCCATTAATTCTTTAGAAATTGCTTTGTCTACGTTTCGGATACAAAACTGAGCAGATATGGAATTTTGAGTTAAACAATCTGAGATGAGAAGCTATGCTTTCCTTAAAAGGAAACATCGACGCTTACTGAACTAGCACTAATTTCATTAGCCGAGTGGCAAAGCGGGTCGGATCAAACGGTCGTTTCTCCTACAACGGCGGACGCAGGTTCGATCTCTGCTGGGGAGCACATTTTCTTTAAGATTTTTTGGATGTACAAACCGATAGCGAAATACTAAGCAAGAAAGTTACTGTGATCTTTACAGACGTTTCTACCAAAATTATTACAGACACTCTTTACGGTCATGTGTTCGTAATTCACACAAATATTCTGACTAAAACCCAAAACTCGTTACTGTTACTTGACAGAGATTGCTTACATTTGAAACACCAGTTCTCGTACGATCACTGAAGTTAAGCAACGTCAAGCCTAGTCAATACCTAGATGGGTGAGCGCTTGGAAATACCAAGTGCTGTTACCTTGAATGTGCGGGTGTTGTAATGGATAATGACACCAAATTGGAAATGGCGCAGCCGAGTTCAAATTTCAGTTGCGTTCGTTATTGTCAATTACGCGCCAATACACTTAGGAAAGAATACGAATGCACCTCTTCTCCACCAGTTATGGGTTAATTAGTAAAATTTGTATAACTAAATCTTTATTATCACACTCCAAAATTTTTACGTACCAAAAAAAAAAAAAAAATTTTGGCTTTAAATCATCAAGAAAGGGTTGACAAGCCGTAAAAACTATTTAATCAATTAGACGTCAAATTATAAATTTCAAAGGGAACCGAAAACCTAATTTCTCCCAATAAAGTACTCGATAGCAATCTAGAACAATATATATATATATATATATATATAAATAAATCAAGAAAAATTTATAAATCCGTCTCTGTTATAATTTATTTCACGAATATTTTTATATTAATCTTTTCAGACCGAAAGCTTTTTACAAACTTTAGATACACAAACACACACACAAACGACACACACACACATATATATATATATATGTATGTATATATATAATTTCTTTTAGACACATATATATGCAAAAGAAATATATATATATATATATATATATATATATATATATATATATATATATATATATATTTCTTTTATATATATATGCATACATATTTAAATATGCATACATATATATATAATTTCTTATATATATGTATATATATAGGAACAATTTTTTTTTATATATATATATATATTTATATATATATATATATATATATATATATCTGTGTTATCTACATATGTACATTTAGATAATCTATTGCTATATATCTACATACGCACATTCAAGTATATATATATATATATATATATATATATATATATATATATATATATATATATATATATATATATTGCCCCCAAATTACGTTTCAGATATTTTTGTACGAAAACTTTAATTTTATTAATTCATAAAGTATGAAGAAACATTAAGAAATGAATTTAAACATTTTCAATTATTGCCTCAGAAAATATTTTTTATGAAATCCTTTATTCTATTTCTAGATAACTTCGAAATCTGCTCGCATTTATTTTCTAAAACTAAATTGTCTATTTCCTCTTTTGTTGATAATTTATACTGTAACAAAACCTTACCAGTTTTTCCCGTTTTGAATTGCCAAGATGTGCCCGATATATTCTCTCTTGCCAACTATGAAATAATTGGTGTATTCTCTTTTCATAAATAAAAGCCTGAAGTTAATTTCGATACAATATTATATACATGTAGGTAATCAATATTTGAGTTTTAAGCAGTATTTTATTCATTTCTCGGTATTTATTTGCAACATCTTCCAAACAATATGGCTGACAGCGTTAACTTTTCTAGTTTAATTTCTACAATGATCAAAATGCAAAAACAGACATATGATGAGGTCGGCAGTCACAACGAATGAGACGTGATTGTAACAACAAAATGAAGGCTGCATTAGTTTGATTGTAAATAACTAACACACGAAAATTGGTAAAAAAAAAAGTAATATCTCTTCTTGGAAAAAAATCTAAATATCTGCTAACCTCCTGTGAATGTTTGCAGCATTTTCACTTTCAAAAATCTGTAATTCTATGACAGCTCTTTGCTTTCAAGTTATTTCCAGATGGGCAACAGTTTTGAAATAGAGCTATGGGTAGAAAAAGTGATAATTACTGCATAAATAACCCGATTGGACTTGTAGTCATTTTATCGTCTAAGAAGAAGAAGAAGAAAACAAAACAAAACAAAACAAAAAAACTAGGAATTATAACTAATAGTTTTAAAAAACACAACTGAATTAGAACAGACATTAACTGACCGACTCCTGTAAAAACGGACGAAAATCAGTAACATCCAAACATTTGAGAGCAAATATTTAGAGAAAAGAGAAATATGCACTTGTAGAGAGGCAGTTTTAATCCATCGATTTCATAAAAGTTTCCCCGGAATAATAATAATAATATTTAAAGAAAAAAGACGCAGTGTTAGACAATGTTCAACTATATTTCGACAGTATGCCTTTCTTCTTCAGGTTATGCTTAAAATTGTATACAAGTCTAAATATATATATATATATAAAAATCTACAAGAAATTATATTTTTTTTTATATATCTAGACTTACTTACAATATTCACATTATTCGGACTGTTATCCTCATCTTCATTGCCTTATTAACAACGTTTTGGCCGTCATACGCTCCGACCTTCTTCAGGTGACTGGAATTTCGAACCGAACCCTTTATTTCGTCCCCCGGGGTAGATTGTTCTAGTTTCACGTGCCATGCTTCTTCCGGATATCTCAATTATTTCTCTCTAAATCAACTCTCCATGTTGTTTTTTTCTCAACACTGCTGTGGCCTGGCATTGAACTCATAAGTCTTTGGATCTAAACACTGGATCTAACCAACATATTTATCCACTGGGCCATGTGTCTTTGAGACAGACTAGTGGATAAAGACCCAAAGAGTTGTGAGTTCAATACCAGGTCACAGCATTGGTGAACCAAAAACAAATAACTAAGACACCCGGAAGAGGCATGGTACGTGGAGCTAGAACAACCTACCCAGGTGGACGAAATAAAGGGTTCAGTTCGTAATTCCAGTTACTTGTAGAAGGCTGGAGCGAACAACGGCCGAAACTTTGTGAATATGGCAATGAAGATGAGGATAACAGTCCGAATAATGTAAATAATGTAAGTAATCATAATACCTCATCGCAGAGATGTAGATGGGTATTCAGACTTGTATAAAAGTTTAAACTTAACTTGAAGAAGGGTGACATACTGTCGAAATATTGCTGAACATTGTTAAACAATTTATCTTTCTTAAATCGCGCTCTTCTCTAAGTGTTGAAAAATATTGGAAGAGTTACGTCAATCATTTTGTATAATAATAATAATAATTGCCATGATGCTTGACCAGGCATGTGGCTCTCATGGCTTCTGATTTTAATTGAATAAAGATATTTGTGTGGGTAAATTAAATGTCCCGTTCAGTACACCTAACCCTAACCACTTGGAAATGACCCTTAGGGGTTGACGCATCGTGTATCGCTGTTCATAAAGGACAACCATGAGAATGCATCATGGCCGAATGTTGAGAAAGCTTGTTTTTAATGATGAGTCAACTATGGCGACTTGGGAGTCACATCTATATACTTAGGAACGTCTTCAAATGGAGACCATCTGACTTTCTAAATGGACCTCACCTGCAAGGTTATGTGCTGCTTTTATCAATTCCTATTACCATATTGAACACATTTGGCTGTGAGGCAAGTATCTGGTATACCCTTATTAAACTGGGTGTCATGATGCTTATATTGGGCTTCATATATTTATCCTCCAGCCTCACTTTATTTGCAGACTGCGCTTTCATGATGATGATAATAATACAGAGATAGGACCTGTAACAATTTTATGGGACTTTACAATACACACAGACAGAACAGTCAAAGCTAAACGCCCAGACAATCGTGATTAGAGACCCGCAAAGACAAAATGCGCCTACTTATTTACATGGCAGTCCCTGCAGACTGCAATGTATCATTGAAGATCTTCAAAAAAAACTATCAAAATACAAGGACCTTGAAATCAAAATCTCAAAAATGTGGCGCATGAGGAGATTAATAATTCCAGTTGTAGTTGGAGCCCTCGGATTGAATGAAAATGATTGCGATAGACTAATTGAAGGAATCCCTGGTAACCCACACCTTAAAGAAATACAAAAAAATTGTACTCTCAAGTACAGCCTACACTTTACGAAGGGCTTTATCTATGTAAAACATATCTGATTTTTTTTCAAAACTGCTCAGTGGAAAATGGCATGATGCCATTTCTGAACTTAGGTCACTGGTTGGGACCCAGAAAGAAATGAGTATACACCAAAAGCCAAAGGAAATAAAACAATAATAATTCCTTACTTAACACTGGTCAGTACGGATGTTCGGAAGATGATGTAAATAATCATCGAAATATCAAGCGAAACTTCCATATTATTTTATTTGTGTGATCATTAATGACCAATGTTTTCATTTTTATTCATCTTTATAAAATATATTTTTAGCATGATTGCTTTCTTTTTATTCAGCAGGGGGATGGGGCTGGTTTTTTGGAGGAATGTGACTTGTATATATACATAAAACTGAGAAAACACTTACACAAAATCATTATATAAAGATACGGATGTGTTTAGGGTCGGATTACTTATGAAGCTACCTAAAAACGTGCTTATGCCGCACTTTTTCTTCTTCCAAAGGTATTTTTTTTCACTGTGATCAGAACATAATTGGCATTAAATCAAATATTGTAGTGTAAAATCTGTTGAACTATATTTATCCGAATTTTTTATTGTAGGTGTCATGAACCAAGAAAATTAGTCTTTTTTAAAGACAAGTTGCTAGATGAAAAAATAGAAAAATTCAATGAAAAACCTAATCGTCCACTGTAAAAAAAAAGAAAGAAAAAACAAAAAACAAAAACAAAACGCGTAAAAACTAGTGAAAAAGATATTTATCTGGATTTGTTCGCTATTTTTGTAAACGTCCTAAAACTAAAAAAACGACCCCCCCCAAAAAAAACTATTTGTTTTAAAAGCTAAATTGTCTATTGGAAAAAATAGGCTTTATTTTATAAACATTGAAAAACATTCCTGTAAGTCCAAACATGGTTCTAAGTTGGCTCATTTGCTTCTCAACCCTTATTTCGACTCTTGCAGTATCAGCTAAATGTAATGTCTGCTTTATGTGGGTTACAGAAAAGTAAGAATTTTAATTTCTCATTAATTAAATGACTTGATATTTACAACATAATAAATATATAATTGATATGAATGTATTGTGATAGGAAATTGAAAATAGTCAATTTATACTGAGTGGTTCAGAGAGCTGAGAGAGGAATGATTGTAATCATGGTATCGATTAAAATTCACGCGGCTCTAGTTAGAGAAACTTGAAAATGACGTTGGTAAATGAAGACGCGGGAAATTAAGCAAGCAAATGATTGGCTTTAAATGTTTGTTTCTCGATTATATTCTCGATTTAAGGTCGTAAGTGAAATAATGGATTTTATGAAGGGTTTTTAAAGTGATAATCTTCACGGGTTCAATTTCTGTTTCAGTTGAAAATTATTTTCCATCCACGGAAATTTCGACGCTTTTAAATACAACTTTTTTCACTTACAAACTCCAGTTCAGTTCAACCGCTAAATAACCTAGAAATAATCATTTGTAATTTACTAAAAGAAGTTTCATATGTGCTATCTATCTATCTATCTATCTATCTATCTATCTATCTATCTATCTATCTATCTATCTATCTCAGACTGTTCATATCTATCTGCATTCATATCTATATATTTTATTTAGTTCATGAAGTTTATTGCACTCTCTAAGTATTTAAAACTAATTATCTATCTCTTCCTGTAGCAATAAATAACCTATGTAATTGTAAAATCTGATTACAACGCAGTTTCAATTATCTATATGGTTCTTTCTTTCATAATATCTATCTATCTATCTATCTATCTATCTATCTATCTATCTATCTATCTATCTATCTATCTATCTATCTATCAAATGTTCTAAAATGCAATGTCACACTCGATGTTACTTAATTGTCAGTTAATGAAATGGAACATATTCCGAAAAGTTGGGAAACAATAAATTCACCTCGAAACACCAATATGTAGGACTTTTTTGTCGGGGGTTGTGACAAAGAATCTCGCTGTTTTATCATCTGTGTGTCACAAGAAGACGCCGAGAATATACAAGGGGGACTTCAGAATGAAAAAAACAAAAAAACAAAACAACAAAAAAGACACTTTCATGCCCGCTGTTTTTGCTGCTACTAACATGTTAGTGTTATTTGCTAATTGTTGCATTTATTTGGGGGATAAATGGTTATTTTATTGCTATTGATCTGTAGAAATGAAATAGATCTTTAAAATAAACCAAAAATAAAAGAACCTGTCTTGTTGCAACGTTTTCCTTTTTACTTGTCTTCCAATAACATACGCTGTCTCAAAAGGTGTTTAAAGAAAAATGAAATCGTTATTTACTAATTATACTGTTCTTACAGGGCTGATTCTTGGAGATACAGTAATACCAGGCCAACCTGTGGCAAAGACAGGGCAAACCTTGTTCCAAAAAATCTGTTTTCTGGATACTAAACATCGGGGACGTATCAGATATTAAGATGATAAGAAAAGATACTACACTTTGATCCTGCAGACAGAGATACAACTGAGTGATGGAATGTAGTTTATTTGCCCGAAGACCTCATTTTGATCCCAGCCAAAAGGCCGGGAAGTGAGGTATTTTTCATTGCACCCACGTCACTACCGAATGTGAGACACGATCTGTTTAGAGTGGGTTTAACGACAATACCGTGGAAAAATTAAGCCCCCTCGGCACTTGCCCTTTTGGTGATTCCTCAGGGTAAGGCAATAAACCCAGCTCCCACCCGAAGGAGAGATATTACCTGGCAGGGAGGCCACCTGCAATTTGGGCTTAATATTATTTGAACCTGCCCGTGCCAAAAGGGCGGGAAGCGATGATGATGACAATAATAATAGTAGTAGTAGTAGTAATCCTCCTCCTCCTCCTCCAACTGATAGATAAATAAATAGACAACAGACCTGATATTATCATAAAAAGACAAGAAATTTAGGAAGTCTATACTTATTGACATTGCAGTATCATCTAACAGAAACACTTCTAGGAAAATTATCAAGAAATTGTCCAAATACAAGGACCTGGAGATCGAGATTAACAGGATGTGGGGAATGAAGACTGAGACTGTACCAATAGTAATCGGAGCACTGGGCCTCGTGAGAAAATGAATGGGCTGTTTTACTAAGTGTCCAAGGTAACATCAACATACAAGTTACCCAGAAGACGGCCCTTCAAGGAACATCCCATATACTGCTATCAATTAAATGACAATTCTCTTATAGGTCCTAAGGACCATAGTTTGGACCAGTCCCTACAGGATACAAACCAGGAAACTGTTCTGGTGCTACAACAGGCATGACTCTCATGGCTTAGAGTCTTAAGTGATTGGAGGTATTAACATGTACATGCTCAGTCTTATTGAATAAAGAAAGGCGGGGGTAAATATTTGTTCAGTCCCAAAGATTTTAAATAAAACAAAACTTTACTTTTGATACGGCCTATGTTCGAAATATTAGAATGCAGATTTTCTTTTTTTTCAGATATTTATCCATTCTTCCACCAGAAAGAATATGATTTTTTTTGTTGGTGGGGTGTGCAACAAACACACACATCCCCCCCCATATATATGTTGTGCACCAGGTCTCTGTATTCGGCCCTTCCTGCACGAAACCTTCACCACTATAAACAAATCTCATGTGCTATACATGCGGGTTAGGGACCGCTTGTGAATTCCAAATTCCCATGAAACTCCAATATTGGAGCCGGCTCAACCCACCCCGGGTGTAGGCGGTTACAAGAACAAGAACGCACCTCAACAGGCGATCCGGATGATATGCATCAAAACACAACTGCAATTGTGTAGCGATTATGACATGTTTTCAATTTAATATCCTAAAATAAAGTATATATATATATATATATATATATATATATATATATATATATATATATATATATATTACACTAGTCACACAACGATTACGATTGAGTCTCATTGTGTTGATACATAACTGAATCTCCTATTTTAATTTTGTTAATGTACGCAGATCAGAATTCTTTTTGACAAAAATGTTTCTCCTGCAGGGTGACTCACTGTTGTCATTTCTTCTTTTCTTGAAAATGTCCACTCTTACAACGTGTGATTAAAATCTGAAAGTTTGACTCAAGGGTCTGACCTTGTTTTCTATTACTTCCACGCCCCCACTTCCGCCAAAAAAAAAAAAGGTTCTAAACACGTCCCACGTGTAATGGTTACACAATTGGAACGGCAGCAGTACTTTTCTCTCAAGTACTAGAATGTTAGCTGCTATAGGAGAGGGGCGCTCTGATCTTGAAAATATCGAGAAAATGAAATCTATTTGTAAAAAACAACACCAAAAAACGAAAAAGACGAAACAAAAACTAACATAAAAAAAAAGAAAAAAAAAAAGAATGTATATTTGTAATTCGGATATTTTATCACCGTTGGAAATAAAATAAAAATTCTTTTTTTTCATTTTTAGTCACTCATATTTCAGCTTTTCCATGAGATGACTGGTTTAATGGAACTCTTACCAGGTATTGGTAGCGTATGGTAAGTTAAAAACGTGGCATGTTTTTGTACGTTACTAAGAAACAATCACTAGATTATATATATATATATATATATATATATATATATATATATATATAGACATTTTTTATGTTTATAGGTTCTTTTTATAGATACAAATATTTAAGTAAATGCTCTGTTTATAAAAAATGTCTTAAAATAATTGTCGAACTTTGTTCATTTCATAATGTGTGACGTCATTTGTTTACATTTGGATACGCATCGAGCAGATATGTAAGTACGAGAGAAAATCATGGAGAATTGTAGTTTAAAAACAGTAAAATCGACCTTGCTAACCGAAACGCTCTTCTGTGGCTAAATCAGTAAAGCATATCAGGTTATATGACGGTTCCGTATAGGATACAGGTTCGATTCCTGTCGGAGGACGCATATTTTCCATGAAAATTTCTCAGACATTCAGGCCGGTAAATGTCGTTAATACTGTTTATTACAAACAGAGCATTTACTTAAATATTTGTATCTATAGATAGAACTTATAAACATAAAAAATGTCTTAAAATAATGATCGGATTTTGTCAATTTCATAATATATATATATATATATATATATACATCATTCCACTCCAAGGAAGGCTATAAAGGCACTAAGACACAAAGGAGTTATTGGGTGTTAGACAAAAAACACTATTAACGATTAAGAAAATGAAAAAAAAAACAAAAAAAAACAGGAATTAAGACGACAGAAGGCGACCATTGAAATTGTATTTAAATTTAATGAGGTTGTAAGGCCGTAAAGGAAGGAGAGAAGAATTGTGTATTATAATGATAGGTAGGATAGATAATAGTTGATCCTAGACTTGTAGAGGTTAATACTGTAGTGGTTGGGGAAACATCTTGCTCGGAGTCTGTTCTACAAAGTTGCAGTTTTTTTTTGTTTTTAATTATTTCACCCTAAGCAAGACAATAAAGTTATTAAGACGCACGAAGTTAGTGAGTGTTAGAGAATATGAGAAAATATACGATTAAGGCGAGAAGACACTAAGAGAACAGGAATTAAGAAGACAGAAGATAACGATTGACATTGCATTTTCATTTTTGAAGATCAAAGTTGACTAGGATGCAAGATTCAAGATGGTTTTTCTGATGGTTTTAAATGTTATAATAAATTTATCGCCAAATAATTGGTTCTTTCTTTGAGTCAGGGAATAAAAAAAAAAACTTAGTACCAATGTTAGATTTCATCTTATTGGTAAAATTCCAACTGCTTTGGCAAATACCAGATTTACAAATCGTAATATGAATTTTTTCGGGAAGAGAGTGGAAGAAGAGAGAAGATCGTCTCTCTTATTCCGAATATTGAATAATACGCCTACGAAAACAAACAAGACTCGAAACTCCGATGTGAAATTTGAAAAGAAAAAAACATTTATTATATTAACATTTAAAAAAAACAATGAACAAAATATAATTTTTACAAAAAAGTTTGCACAAACATTTCCTTTTGTGTGACGTGTTAATAAAGACAAGATAACCAGTTCAAAATATAGAGTTATTGACTCATGAAAATGATATTCCTTATTCAATAAACTTTCAGTAATCGAAAAAGAACGTACAATATAATTTCCTCTTTAGAAAAGGTTCAAAATACAGAAGCTTTTAACAATTGAAAGAACTTTAGAGAAAATACAATACATTTCCTTTTAAAAAAGCTTACAAATACGCATTCTTTATAAAAACCGAATTAAAAAACGAAAAAGTGAAGGTTTTTGGTAGGGTTCAATAGCGTCACTAGGACCTTTAACAATTTTGTTCTTTTTCTTGAACAAATTACGAATGACTTTACTTGTTTCGCTTTGGTTCTGTTACTTTTTATGTTTCTTTTCTGCTTCTTACCTATGTAAGAAACTGGTGACAGCCAAATTTGCTTGTTCTTCTAGATTCTTAGGATTTGTAAACTTCTGGTACCTTCTTTGACATTTTTACACCTTCTTGTCGAATCTGTTATGCCTTCTGAAAATTTCTGCTAGCTTGTCTTCTTATATAGCCCACAAACAGGTTCTAGATGGATCTCGCCCTTTGAATTTGCGTGAGTGAAAGTCATCTTCCCCATTGGTCAGTAGATCCAAAGCAGTACATTATTTTTCGAAATTGCAAATTAAAAAACAAACTGTCCGCCATTAATTCATTTATTTTGGCGAGTTCATTCCGAGCCATTGTAACTTTTAAAAATTTAACGTACAAATATTTCCAATCAATTTCCAATCAAATTAATTAATTTTTAATGACTGTCTCGCATTCTTTTAATTTTTTTCAAAACAATTTTCTTAAAAGCAAATGTAAAAGATAAACAATATGACAATATGACAATATTTACTTATTTTTTCTCTACACATTTGTATTAATCATTTATTTAATTTTCTTTTTTATATTAACATTCATATTAGATGTTCTTTTCTTTATAACTTAATTCATATGAGGATATTTTGTGTTCTTAAAACAGAGTATTCCTCTTTGTTTGAAATTAAATTCCACATAAATAATTATTGTTGAACTTAAAGTGGCGATAGAAAGAACACATTAAAATTTAATTCGTGATTTGTGTGATTGTGTCCATAAATCACCTTCCTATACTTGTGTAAATGTTTTTATAAAACAAATTGTGTCATGTATCTAACCCTATAGCTGTATCTCCGGATATGTCGTACTATCAGAAATTAAAAATATTGTTCAGTTTATTTTATGTAATATTTGACAATTATGGAAAAACTCTTATTTTAAATAATGATCCTTGTACCTTGAATAAAATACTTTTACGAGTTGAAAACAAAATAAATTTCATAGAATATTCAATATAATGAAGAAATGTTTTGATTTAATTTTATGTTAAAAACTTTACGAAGAGAACAACTTTTTTTTTGCAATATAGAACTTTAAATATACGTAGTGTTTTATGCTCTATCCTTGGCTCAGATATGCACCGCTAGGTGGCTAAATTAACAGCAGGTTTTCTGTATAAATTAAAAGGCGCATGAGAATCAGTTTTTACCAGTAGAATCATTGAGGTTCTTCGACATAGTGTAACGGCTAGCGATCTTGTCTCGCGGGAGTAATTACGAGTATGGAGTTCCGTCCTCACTGGGTGTGTCATATGTTCAGTCTTGTGTTACATCTAAGCTACGTTTAGTAACTCCTTACCAGTAGTGCCAATGTATGAAAAACCGAACAAGCTGTCGTGATTAAAGATGCGATTAAAAACAAAATCAACAAGCGACCAATACGTTTTTTTAACCAAGCATGGAACTTGTGAGCAGCTCAAATATCCAGCTTTCGTGAGTACTAAAGTTAATTGCCTAAAAATTCTTAAATGTTTGCGATAAAGTTTCTTTTTTTAATTCTTGGCATTGATATTGTAAATTACAATTCATTTTGTTTCAAATAAATATTTTTACCCTCCCCACCTCCCAAAATAAATCGTTTTTATGAGAAAATCGATTTTAGATAATATTTAGTGTCATCAACAAGAGAAAACACTGAATGTGCCATGTCTCTCCAAGACGTAGTCGATCATGGCTTTTTATAACTTCCCGTCCTCGTAGCTCTTAATAAAGCTCTTCTTTTACTTATCTCTCCTAAACCTTGTTCCTTCACCCATTTACTCAAACTCACTAAATAGTTTAGGCGTTGTTTTCATCTGTTTCTCTTGCCATCAATTTGTTCTGTATCAGATTTTCAAGCCGTCTTTCCTCATTATGTGTCCCAGAAATTTCTGTCTTTTTCTGATGTTAAATATAACTTTTTGTTTCCACTTTCTCTAAAAGTTCGTCGTTAATCAGTCTATGGCATCATTAGCATCCTTCTGTAGAACCATTTTTCTGTTCTTTCAAACCGCTTCTTCATTTTAAGCATTCGTTGCCATATAGGAGGGCTGATAACACGTGGGCGTAAATATTGTGCAGTCTTTATTATAATTAAATAATCTTGTATTGCACATTAACGCATTTTGTGTTAAAGCCATTATTACCATAAAACATGTCAAAATAGTCTCTTGGATTATATTCGGACTTATGATGTTAACTCCACCACTCATTTCATTAAATCAAAAATTCAGTTCATCAAGTTAGTGAATGGCGCCATTGTACTTTTTTTGCCTCCTCTACAAAATATATATTTACTTCCAGCGTTATGGCATTTAACGTCAGCAAACATAAGTTTTCACTAAATAAAATTCAGTATTAATACGGATGTTCTCAATTTAATACAAATTCAAGAACCAATATTATTAAACAGGATCCATTGCGATTTGGTGCCAAAAATAAAACTTTCAGTTTTTGAATTTTTGATTCCACATTAAAACTGCAAAGTAATCATTCATCATATATTTTTTCTCCGTGTAAATAGATTCGTCGATTTGCATTATGCATCCAGGCCCAACTCGTTGTTTAGAGTGATTTATGGAATTATGCAAATAGTGGGTGCAAAATTATAATGGCTCCCACTCGATCACTTTTTTTTCCCTTTAAGGTGGGTCTCCTAAAAATCCACCGTCCCTTTAGTTTTTGCTGAATATATTAATGCAAATCTAACACTACACGTAGAGCAGTGGTTCCCCAGCCATGCCCCACTTTGGTATTTCTAAAATTCTGGTTACCCCCGTAATATTTAATTCTTACATATTCAAATTTTTACTGCAATTCAGGTGAAGGAAGCTTAAAAGGTCATTAACTTGGTCGCTAAACAAACCTCCAAAGTCCATGGCGTCCATGAAAGAGAAAAATTAAAGAAATCAAAAGACAGTAAATATATATTGTTTCAAAACATGTAATACAGAACTGAAAGGCAAAAAATATTTTTATATATTTGAATGAAATGTTATTCTGTAATATACTTTGATCATTTTAATCATGAAATAATTAAAAAAAGGAAATTTGAGCTCACTAGAAAACAATTCACTGTTAACACATTCTCGAATTACACCCTTATTCTTTTGGTATAGTAAGCCGAAGGGTGCACCTCCTACGCATGCCCCCACCAAAATATTATCGCGCTCCACCAGTGAAGCATGCACCCCACTTTGGGAATCATTGACTTAGAGCAATATTGAGGTGCTGTCTAGAGGCTAGATCTTCGGTAACCAGACTAAGGTTGTTTTAGACTGAGAGAAACATTTTTTTTAAACCGCAAAGATTAAAATGTAACAAAACGTTAGTAATTTTAATGGTAAGCGATACAATTTTTCTCGTCCGAATCTATTATTTGTCCATGTTTTGAATATCGTTGCCACATATGGTCTAGTACCTCTGCTATGTATTTAGTTAGTTGTTAAAATCCCAAGAAGAATCTGCAATATTATTGGTTCTTACCAGGCATCTTCTGTCATTTTCCTTGTGCCTTTTCTATATATACTTTCATTGTAATTATTCTGATGAACTTTCCTCTAGGTACATTGTTATTTTTATTCCCCCGCCTCACAGACAAATTGTATATATGGAAACTAGTTAGAACTTCACATAGACTTTAAGGTACTGTGGTTGCATGTAGTATTTTTTCAATATGCGGCAACTGCTTGGGTGATTGTACCTGTAACGGCATTCACCCGGGGTGGGTTGAATATTAGAGTTTCATGGGAATTTGGAATTCACAAGCGGTCCCCAACCCGCATGTATAACACATGAGATTTGATTATAATGGTGAAGGTTTCGTGCAGGACCATCCACACTTTTTGAAGCACCGATTACAGAGACCTGGTGCACTACGCGCCACAAGGTCCCCAAACAACCCGCATTCAGAGTTTTTCCTTCTCCTAGACCAGTTGCTATCCAAAGCTATAGAACACAGTCTGTCCTGCTATTTACCTATAGCTGGAGGGAGAAGAGGATTCACACCTTTCCCAAGGTTATTAGCACATAAGTGAATGTAATGGATTCGACTGGAATTCGAACTCGGCTCTCCGATTCCTCAATCGCTATCCATTACTCCACCGTGCCTCCTCCTTGGTTGATTGATAACTAAACTGACCTACTTTTTTAACCTGCTGTGTCCAGCTAACTAAAATGCAAGTGAAATGCTTTTAGATAACTGTTTTCCCTATTTTGAATATTGTCTGTCTTACATGAACTATATTCTTTAATAAAGACAAAATAAAAATAAAAATACCCGACGCGTTTCGCCTTCTGCGAAGGACTTTATCAAGGGAAATGCAAGGATTTTTATTTTATAACAAGTATTTATATACTTGAACAAAAAATGTTATTGGTTTTTCAAAATTTAAGAACGCTTATAAATATTCATCAGGTTGATGGAAAAGTCAGGTAAGGTATGGGAGACGCGAAATGACAAAATTCAATGTCTAATAAACAAAAATGAGTAAATGATGTTCATGAAACTATAGTTTTTATAGTTCTTGAACTATATTTTAATGAAATTTACTTAATAAAAAAGTGGATGAGCTGTAATAACGATAATTCTTTCTTGTGGACGCGTCGACATGCTGTAATGGTTAGTAATTTTGTCTCGCTAGATCAATTACGACTGAGTAGTGAGTTCGAACCCTCACCGTGTACGTTATACTTTCGACATTGTGCTATATCTCAGCTACGCTTAATAAATTACTATAATTAGTTATTGTGGACAGGTAGACGTGGTGCAATTACGACTGAGTATTGTGTTCGATCCTCACTGTGTGCTCTCTACTTTAGGCCTTGTGCCGCCTCTAAGCTACGTAATAGCCAACTAGTCAGCCGCTAGATCAGTTAGTGAGTTCGATCCTGGGTGCTCTCTACTTTCGGCCTTGTACCACATCTAAGCTACGCTTAGTAAATCAATATAAGTATTTAGTATTGGGAGATTATAAGAAAATACAACATTCCTTTAGTTTATAATGCATTTCTAAAAAAAGCCATGAAAAGATTTTATAGTAAAATCAGCAAGGCTTTTTTCTTTATACTGTTGTTCACTCAACAGAAAGCCCAAGAGCCATTCAAGGTAGAGGGTTACTAAATTAGGTTGTAAGGGCGTAAAGGAAGGAAATAAGAAGTGTGTACTATAAGGATATGTAGGACAGATAACAGTTGACTATAGACTTGAAGAGGTTAATACTGTAGGAGTTGGGGAAGCATATTGTCTGGAGTTTATTCCACAAAGTTGCATTCTTTTTTTTTGTTTTTAATCATTTCACCCCAAGCAAGATAATAAGGCTACTAAGACGCAAGAAGTGAGTTAGTGTTAGAGAATATGAGAAAATAAACGATTAAGGAGTTAAGATAGGTACCTCCACGAAATCGCTAAAAAAAGAGCATAGCTTGATGAAAAAGACGCCAACCTTGCCGAAAACAAAATTTTATTGTCTAAATGCTTATGTTATTATTAAGAGGAAAGACCAAAGTTTTTTTTATTTTTTTTTAAATTTCCCTTCTTTTAGAACATTCTAAATTTTGATTAAAAAAACCTTGTTTCTATTTGTATCAGCGGAACTAGTAAATAATATAGACAATTTTAGCACGTTTTTTTGGTATGACACACATTAATTTGAAAAATCGTGAAAAAATAAAAATAATTATCGGATGTTAATGAAACTTTCAGAAACTATTCACAGATGATCGAAATTATTATAAGTATTTTTTTTTTTATGAAAGTCATGGTAGAAATATTTTTTTAAAATATTTATTACCCCCCCCCCCATAACTAATTTTATGAAAACGCTAGAAATTCGATCGCATCGGTTTTAGTGATTACAATAATTAAAAGCACAGGGCTTTGAGGAATGCAAATCATGTTTTTTTTTTTTTAATTGGATACCCAGTACCTGAAAATCAGCTCTGAATTGTAACATACAAAACTCAAAACAAAGATATTATTTAATTTCAAATGCTTTTATTTGCTTTTAGTTGTTTTTATGAATATGGACAATATTTTCTGAAAGCAAAAAAATTTTTTCGATGAAAAATGAATTTTTAATACAATTATTTGTTATTTCATTAATTATAATAGATTTTACATTTAAGTTGTTAAAATATTATAAAATTAGTTAAAAGCCGCACAGGCTTTCATAAGTGTCCTTATGAGATAGATCTTTTTTTAGCGCGTTGTAAATTGTATCATTTTGACTAATCAGAAGATCCCCAGTAATTAAGAAATGTAACTTTGTGCTTATAATCGAGCTGTAATTATAAAATATGGAAGACCAACCAGAATATAATTAAGTTGCGTTATTTGAGTTAAGCATTGTTCTCCGCTGTTAAGGCCTTTTACTTTTTGCGAAACACGTGTGGAGAAGTTAATTTGATTTTTCAATTTCAACTGAGAAGGGTACCTACAAGTATCAGTATCATCTTATGAAATTTATATGATCTTATTTTTATCTTAATCTCAGTTACATTTTTCCATAAATGAAATATCAAAATTAATAATAAAAAATGCAAATACAAATAACAGTAGAATGTAATAAATGTACATAAAATTATAGTATTTTATGTACAATTCTGATAAAATTTCATAAGAAAGGTACCTATAAATTAATTAGATACCTTTCTTAAGAAATATGAAATTTAATGTCACTCTTAAAGTTTTATTTTAATTTCTTTTAGAATATATTTCCCATAAAGCATCATAAACGTAAAGGTGAAAGCTAAGTAAAAAAAAAAAAAAAAAAATTAGACCGCTGAAAGTTTTCGTTAAAATAACGGGTAAATAATTTGTTCACGTAAATGTAAATTATTTCACTTTTATCCTTCCGTAGAACAAATTAGCCTCATGGAATTCGTAAATATATCATTCATCACATGTCAAGAGACGCGAAAGTTTATGACCTGCTTTGTTTTATTTTCAAATTACATCTTTTTGGCACAAAAGCTAAGTTAAGTTTGGTTCAAAATATTTTAAATAAACATTATAATTTCTGATTTTCTTAAAATAAGTTTTGAAAAAATGATAATTGATATTTAAAAAAATTTCAAAGTCAGATTTCCAGTTTTTTTAAAATGGAAAAAAATGGTCAATTTTTCTGACTAAAAAAAAAACTAGATTTTTAACGAAAATTTCGGACGTGCTAGGAACGATTAAAAAATGGAAAAAAACACCCCCAAAATACTTTGACCTTTCCTCTTAATGAATAACAAACATTTAGACGATAAAATTTTGTTTTCGTCAAGTTTGGCATCTTTTTCATCATGCTATGCTCTTTTTTTTAGCGATCTCGTGGAGGTACCTATCCTTACATCTATATTAATTCGTGCTATAAGTCTTTTTTAATCCGCAATCAGATCTCCATATATTTTAATTCACGCTATACAAGGCTCAAGAGCCACCCGAGGTAGAGGGTTACACAGTAAGGAGTACAGTTTATGGGGAAATGTGCGGAGGACAAGTTAAACCTAGACTTGAATAGATTAAGATTGTAGTGATCAGGGAAGCATCCTATTCGGAGTCGGTTCCACAAATAAACGGTTAGTCAGAAGCTGCTCCTTAAGTGAATGTTGCATCTCATCAATGGGTTACAAAGGGGATGATGGTGGTTCACTAGATGGTCGAACTAAGTCATGTAGTTCGTTTGAATACTTTACAAATTAAAGAACCAATGTTATTAAACGCAAAATCTGTGGCGATATGAAGCCATCATTGATGAAATTCTAAGTCAAAGATGGCTCCTTGATTACACATAAAGAAATCTACTTTTAAACGAGACCAAAGAACCATTTTTCGATACTTTAGAAAAAAAAAATCTGCATAAAAAGAAATGGTGTAAGGGAAATAACTTCGTTATAATGTAAGGGAGATAACTGTGTTCTGCCCAAAGTTAAATTGAAGTAACGCTTTTTTCGTTTAGTTTTTAACTACGATACTAATCTAGAAGAAACAAAATTAACAAGAAAATAACCTATAATTATTTATATATTTGAAAGAAACTGTACCGTCTAATTTAAATAAATATAAGTAAAATAGCGCAAATTTTCCTCTTGTTAAAAATTACAATATACGCGATTTTTGTCGGAATTTTAATGGCATTCGACTTAAAAGGAAAACCAGTATAGAAGACGAATGAGATTTAAACTACTAAAATATAGAAACGAAGTAAGGTGAAAAGTTAGAGAATTCTGTAAAATTTGTTAGGTGCTTTCTTTGCGAACTCTTAAGTGCGAGTGGTGTATGGATAACGGCTTAAAATGAGTAATCGGAGAGGCGAGTTCGAAATCCAATCGAGTTTGTTACATTCACTTACGCGTAAATACCGTTACGAAAATTATGATTCCATTCCCCCCCCTACTCCGTTATGGGTTATATAGTAGGACTTGTATCTGGATAAATTATTCTTTTAAAAAAGATATTGTTGATGCAATATTTACGTTAAGAATATTCGCAAAAAATTTAAAATCTATCCTTAAAATTCAAAATGTTTCAGTTCTAAATAATCCATAATGGGTTGATAAGCCGTAAAAAATAATCAATTAGTCAATCAATACTTTGCGATCTCCGTGATTTAAAAAAAGAAATGTGGAAAATTATCGAGTCTAATAAACAGGCGTTTTAAGTTATTGTAAAAAAAAAAAAATGAGGAATTCTTGAATAAAATAACGTTTCTTGCAATTTGTAAAATTTTTACGTTTTTTTTATTTTTACTTTTTATTTTATTAATTTTTACTTATTGTATTTATTCATTCTATTTATAATTAATGTTTTTAGTTGCTTAACTCTGCGTTAGTCACATGGGGTGTTTTGTTAGCCTCAAATTTATAAAGTCACCATAATTCCTAGTTGGTAACTTATTTCTTTTGTTCCTACTCTCCTGACACGATGAGGATATGTAGCACGCGGAGTGACGCAGTTGTAGCTCAGTTGTCTTCAGAAGCAGACGCCAGCGGACTATCCGAGGTGACTACTGAAATTACTTAAAATTTAGTTAAAATTGAATTTCTTCTATGTGCAGCGTCCTTTAAGAACGGTGGCGATCATGACTCTCCACAATTTCCTGTCCTTTGTAGCTCTTAATGCGTTTTAATTATCACTCGTAAAGCTGTTCTGTCATCCATTTACTCGAGCTCACTGGGTAGCTTATGCATTGTTTGCCTCTATAGACTCGTCCTGTTTCTACCTGCAAACCCTAGTAACAGAACGGTCTATATTTTACACCTACGTACAAAGTAACTTTAACCAATTAAAACTGTATTAGGCGAATAAAGAAATTTCATTGGATAACGACAACGATCTAAAAGTTTCACGCGCTGAAATCGAAATTATTTTAAAACCTTTTGAGCCAACTTTGGACCTTCGAAAACTTATATAAAGAAAAAACCGACTGACCAAAATCAGTCAGTAACAACACCACAGAGAATTGCTAACTTACTCCACGTCGTTTGAAACCAGACTTTGCCGCCAAAAAAACACCTAAACGCTGACTCGCTAACATTTCAACTCTACCAATTCTGTGGACATTATTTCTTAGATATTGCTCACCTAAAGTAAATTACATTTACTATCTATTAAGTAAACATCTACATGTGAACGACCTTAAAAATATTACAGTGAAAGGTAAATTACTTAAGAAATTTCTGAACTCTTACAAGAAAGACATTCTGAAACTTAAAACATCATACACATTTGCCAACATAACACATACCTATATTCTATTTGTACATCATTTTGAATTGTATATAAATGTTTTATCAGTTTCTAATATAATGTCTTATTCGTAATATGAACTCTGGTACAAATATTCTAAGTTAAAGGGACACAACTCTGTCCTATCCTTTTGTGCTTATTGTACGTCAACCTAAATAAGTTTATTGTTACGTTATAAAACAATTCAGTTGAATTTTGTATTTTATTTTGATGTTAGTGGAAATAGTTAATTGACACGCAACCTATTGTCAACAAATATTACCACACAATTAACCCATCCACTATACCTCTGTCCGTCTTGCTTTCAATCTGTTCTTTTGAGTGTCAAGTTTTAAAACCCTCTTTCCTCAGTGTGTGTCCTAGAAATTTTAATTGTCACTTTCTAATGTTAAACATAAGTTTCTATTTCCCTTTAAACTAAAAAAAAATCTAATACAGTGAAAACTAAGATCGACTTATACAGGAGGTATATCACATCACTTTTCTATTAAACGTCCTGATTCGACCTTTATGTTGGAATCGGTTTAGACTCGGTCATAAGTCAGAAAAGAAGATATTAAGTAAGCAAATAATTTTAGAAATATTTTTTCTTATGAAATTATTTATGTTGAAAATATCAAAGAAATCGGGAAGTAATTAAATTAATTTTAAGAGACAATCAAAAGGAATTAAAACATTCTGTAATTATTATTGATTAGTTTTTCTAATTTATCGATTCGGGGGTTCAGAATTCATTCTGCACTCGGCATACAAAAGGTAAGAGAAATTAATAGTTGATTTTTTTTTTTCTCTCTCTGATTTATCTATCATTTGAACACCCGCCTTTCGTCTTGGTTTTGTTGTTCTTTAGTCGTCTTTATCTGAATGAATAACATAAGAACTGTTTTTTTTTTATCTATCCATTTTTATTCATTCATTTCATTATGTTTTTCCTCAGTTTAGGAAAAGAGATTAAATAATTAAAACGGAATTCCAAGAACGGATATAATAGAAATGATACAGATTTGATTGTTTATTGCATGGGACAAAGATAAGTGCATCGACAGGGTGCAGGAGAGGTACCTCTCACGTATAACTGTTTTAACATTATATGGGAGATATTTCGGTGGGGGGGGTTATATGTGGGTGGTATTTCGGTGGGGGGTTATATGTTGGTGGTCACACACCCTGTATAAAGACAAACAAAATTTTTCTTAACCGACGCGTTTCGACATCTGATGGACTTTATCAAGACATTTACCTTAATGAAATCCATCAGAGGACGAAACGCGTCGGTTAAGAAAGGTTTTCCTTTTGTTTTTATTCATAGTCTTCTTACAGATACATTTAGTTACATCTGAATTTTTACGCACATATTTTAGTTATATCTGAATTTGCACACAAACATATATATATATATATACACACACATACATATGGGTACTAACATGTATACGTACATGTATTCACATTTTCGTATATGATCATTTATGTGATTTTCTTGTCAACATTTGTTCTAATCTTAAATTATTTTTTATCCTTATTATTTTTAATTATTAATACTATTATTTTTATTCTCATCTATGTGTGTGTATATGTATATATACTTATTTTTAGTTCTTTAACTTTGTTCTTTATTTCTCTTAACTTATTCAATTAACATTTTTTATATATGTTTTATATATTTTAATTTAACTTACATTAGTCTGTTGAAAGATTTTATTACTATTATTAATTTGAAATTGTGACGATTAGAATGCGATGAATCTGTCGAAAATGACATAAATATTAGACACATGATTGTATCTATTTTGAGTTTGATCCCTGTTTTTTAACTTGTTCAGCCCGTAAAAAGAAAAAGAATCATGTCTAGGTCATCCTATCGTCTCATGTGTAATTCTTCCTTCTGTCTTTTCTTTTCTTTCGTTTTTCACTCTCTCCATCTCTCAACATCCCCCTCCCTCCACCCTTTCTCTTCCTTGCCCCCCGCCTCCATTTTTTTAAACCTTATACAGTGTAACCCGGATATAAGAGATGTCGGGACCGGAGAAATCTCTATCCGGGTTTGGTCTATTTTATATACATTAACACAGGCTCTAATTTGGGACCAGAGAAAATCTCTCTCTCTTATATCCGGGTTTCTTATATCCGGTTTCTCTTATATCCGGGTCTCTTATATCCGGGTTTTTCTCTTACTGTATTCAAGGTTTCTCTTTTTTCTTTTCGGGTTTTTCTTCCGCTTTTAATATAAAAATGTTTTCCCTTTTCTTTTTTTTCCTTCTCTCTCCCTCTTCCTTTTTGTCTGGACAAATTGACTCCATATATTTAAAAAACAAACAAACTTCAGTCTGAAGAGATGTATATTTATATATATTCATGAAATAAATTATAAGCGTAAGGATTTTTAAGGATAGTCTGTACTTATATATATATATATATAATCAAATGCATTAGTCATATATAGAAATAAATTCAAACAACTTCGATCTAAAGAATGTCACATTTATTAAAACAGAAAGTAGGTGAAAATTCTGGAGAATGCCACTATCGAATCTTATCAAAATATAAATCTTCGCTCTAATTTTTCAAATATCTACACTCCAGAAAGATTAACCTCTTTCCCAAGCAAACATGCATGACTATGAAAATGTTAAAAATTAAAAGAAAATGTTTAAATTCATAACCGTCTATTACTTAAAAAAAAAAAAAAAAAAAATACAATACATAAATTAACCCCAAACAAAAATAATATAAATATTAATTACATCATTAAAGACAATTATTCACTTTTGTTTATTAGTCAAATTATGTCACTTAGCATCCTCTATAATTTACCTACATTTGACTTGTTAAAGTCCATCAGTGGCACACACACACACACACGTGTATATATATATATATATATATATATATATATATATATAGTGTGTGAGTCAAAATTATGTTAACATTAGTATGAGAGGAAAGCTGTAATATGAAACATTCCCCGTGAAATGTGTGTCAAGGCACTAAATTGTACTGTTGATCGCTGGTTGACATGTGAGGACTGTTCAGTAAACTCTGAATAAATTATTCCTCTCATACTAGTGTTAACATAATCTTGACTTACCCTGTATTTATAATATGTGTTAGCAGAATATAAAATCTGAACATCCCTAATCTAGCTAAAGTGAGCTAAATTTAGACACAAGGCTGCATATATAGAGTACACAGTCAGGATCGAACTCAATTCTCAGTTATTATGGTTTGCAAGACTAGATCACTAACCCTTACTCCACGTCGAAGCGCCCAGTTTAATCTTATGCTATCAGCTTAAAAGCTGGATTTAAGAAGATCGTCAAAATCGTATTTCTCTTTCATGATTTGATGAACGTTTGCTTGTCGTGCCAGCGAATAGTTACCTCCCTTGATATAAAATTAGTTATTTGCTCATATAGCTTTCTCGGGAATATAGAAGGTTCTTTTTACTGGAGGTGTTCACATGCGTACGTGTGAGCAAGGAGCCCACACGTTGCCTAGTTCTTGTGACCAATGTTCGCCAGGCATCAGAATGCCTCCTTTTTGTATAATGGAGGTACTGCCTCATAGTTAGAATCTTTGTATTTTAGCATATCCTTCTCGATCTCTACACGAAAGTCACGGAGCTCTGTTGTTTTGTTTGAAGAATTGTCTTTTTAAAAGAATTTTGACGAATTGTTTTGAATACATCGTTTCGGCCGATTCGCTTTTTGATCAATCTCTGGGGTCTACAGCATCCTATAATCTGAGAGATTTTTACCAGAATCTATTATCTAATTTACATTCCCGACAATTAAAAAAAAAAAAAATGTCGCCCATCAGTATGCTTGAAATTACGGAGGAAAGACCGATTCATATGAATCTGTAGTCAAGTTATTTTTTTAACGTTCACCAAATTCAAGGTACATGAGCCACAGATTATGATTTGAACTGGGGGAGGAAGTGAAAATTATGAGGATATGGAGAGATATCGAGTAACACCAGAATTAATATAGGCTAAGATAACGACTGACCCTAGAAATCAATAGCTTAAGACAGCGTCTGACCCTAGAATTCAGTAGGTTATAGCAGCGACTGGCCCTAGAATTCTATAGGTGAAGGTAGCGACTGACCCTAGAAAGCAATAGCTTAAGACAGCGTCTGACCCTAGAATTCAGTAGGTTATAGCAGCGACTGGCCCTAGAATTCTATAGGTTATAGGTTAGGTATGACTTAAATTCTAAGGTGAAGGTAGCGACTGGCCTAAATTCTATAGGCGACTGGCCCTAAATTTAAGGTTAAGGTTTATAGCTTGTTCTAGAATTTAGGTTGAAGCTTGTTCTAGCAGTTCTTGGAAAGATGCTTTCTGAGTAGAACATTCTTATGAGTGTAATCCGTAAGGAATTAGACTGATTCATCCCTGTGGTTGTAGTATGGCGGTTCTTAGTTGTAATGACCATAGCTAGTGACGCTAAAGTGTGGAGTTCTTTTGAACATTTGCTATGGAAGTAGCAATAGATCGGCGATAGGCGTGTAACGTTGCGTCTCTGGGGAAATGGGCGTAGTGGATAATACCTAATCTCCCGACAAGGCTGTGCAATTGTTTTTAAATTCTTTCAAGGCGAGAAAATGAAGACTGGGCTGTTGCTCCATGCCAGATATTGCATCTTGGGTCTGATCTGGTTCTTGTAAAGATAGAGCATGACAGGAGGAGTCAGGTACTTTCTGGAGAAGCACAAGGAGCCGATCATTTTTTAGCCGGCATCTTTAGCAATTGATTATATACGAGTTCCACTCGAGGTCTGTGGTGAACTTAACTGTCAAGAAAAAGAATCCGTTCAGAGACTCGATCGCCTACATCCTGGAAGGACTTTATATTTTAAGTGTTAATTAAACAACACTGTCATCGGATAGGTGGTCTGATCAAAAGGTATCGAGTGTGGTGCTATGAAAACTACAAAATAAAATATACATATATATATATATATATATATATATATCTCAATCCGGCATATAGTCTTCGAGGTTGTCCACTTCTGAAGCCACTTACCTTATCCAGCGTCGTTCCCATTTTTAGGGATAGCGAACAGATGCCTCGTCGCATTTTCTTTTGGATTGCCTCGACGTTTTAAATTCTTGTTCCTTTCAGGTGGAATTTGATTTTTGAAGAGGAAAAAAGCCGCAAGAGACGAGTTTTAGATAATATGGTGGTTGTCGGATCTGGAGAATGTTGTGTTTAATCAAAAACTGTAGCACAAGCCATGGTCACTGATGGAACTTCTGTGGTGTTGTGAAACGGCTGCACTCTATACACTTTGCTTCCAGGCACTGCTATAAACAACGGAAGTGAGCGAGAACGTTGTAACGTAGTGTGTATGCGCGACAGAGTTCAAGATCAGTCTGTGCCGGGGGGCTTCACTCTGTTCCGTTGCTATAGCAATGAGAATTTCTTACAAGCATATTTCCATCCGTGGAAAGTCGAATTGTTGGGTCGAGTTCAAATTCCAGCCTTGTCTCTGGCGTTCGCTTTCATATTTATGAAAATGTACAAATATGCTTTTTTTTCTCTTCCGCCACCATCTATGGGTTAAATAGCATGTAGACTAAACTCTCTAGCCATGGATGGCAGCCAGTCTGTCATTCTTACATCTTTCCCAAGACGCCATGGCAATTCTCAGATAATAAAGAAATGGAATTAATCTGTGGAGAGCCATGATCGTCTCCTTCCTGGACATTATTAGAGTGTATGAAGCAACATTGTTTCTTTAATTAATTTCCATTGCGTTCTGAACAATAAAACCAGCAAAACTTAAAGACAAAACAATAAAACTGTAAAACTACAACTATACTGGCTTTATAGTAACTCGATTGAACTTTTTTGTTTTGTTTCTTTTGTTTGTTGTTCCGTTTCTTTTACACATCAAAACTATACTCCTTTTTTTTTTCTTTTTCTGACTAATACCTACAACCTTCCTTTCTTTTTCTTTCTTTCTTTATTCCTTTCCTTTTTTCTTTCTTTCTATTTTCTTTTTGTTACGTTTATTTTACACATCTTCTCTATATATTTTTTTCCCCGACTGAAATTCAAGAACAGATTTACAGTGCCTTTAGCAAGCGCTCTAGAAAGGTAGGTGTGTCTGTTAATACTCGACTAATAAAACTACGCAAAGATAAATCAATCGCTATTTGATTGATTGATTGATTGACTTCTTTAATACCGATTATCAATCGTAATTCTGTTATTTAAAATAGAAACATGTTTTGTGACTCAACGAACACTCGTTGCCACTTTTGTAATGAATACTCGTTGTCATTTTCGTAAGGCCCGTTGTAGTAGAAACTTTGTAATCGCTGATACAACTCTAGTTCCGCCGTTGAACAATACTGGTGTCAGACGCCTTCGAATAACACTCGTAGTAATAGAACTTACTCGATAATACTCGCTCGAATAGTAACCCTTATAGTAAAATAATACAAAGAAGAGAAATGTAAGAGATAGAAGATAGTGTAGAAGAGCGATCGTTAGAAGTCGGCTACTTCCTACATATATGCGTTTCCACTATGCTCACGTGGTCTACTTAATTCAATAATGGGATCGCCTGTATTTGCGATCTATGTTCAAACTCAAGTTTCGGCAGCTTACACTATATTCCTATATAAGAATTTTTAATCATTTCACCCCAAGCAAGACAATAAAGCCACTAAGACACAAGGTGGGTTACTGAATGTGAAAGAATATGAGGAAAAAAAAATCATTATTAATGAAAGAGGACAATAACTGAACAGAAATTAAGATGACAAAAGATAACGATTGACACTGTATTTACATTTTTAAATGTCAAACTTGACCGGAAAGAAAAAAAATAATACCCGGAATACATAAACGACAAGGGCGAGTGAAGAAACTGTTTGCATAGAACCTACGATGACATCTAGCTATTCCAACTGTAAAATGATGAGACCTATCTGCCAATCTAGCATTGAGTTTAAATTCGTAAAGTCGGGGCACCAAAGTGGGACGCTCATCAGAACAATTATTAACATTTTTATAGAAAAAGCACAGGTAAGCCGAAATGCCAGGTCAGGAACGATAACATTGCAGATACTACTCTGAATTTTATCAATAATCTTTAAATACATAGCTTGTAGTATAGCAATTATTATAAAAAAATTATAAATAAATAAATACATATTTTAGTTTGTAAGAATAATTCTTTTATTGCGAGTGAATATTGCATTTACAATTATTTTGAAGATAATAATGATCTTTCCTGGTACAAATTCTACTATTTAACCCATAATAGTTTGGTGGTGATGGAGTCGTACCCTTTCTCAAGGGTATTTACGCATAAGTGAATATGTATTCGATTGAAATTCGAACTCGGCTCTCCAATTATTGCTCACTTTTAACCTTTGTTTTTTTGCGGTGACCTCTGGGTGCATAAGTGGTTAAATTGATGAAAATACATTATAATCCTGCGGGTTGCATCTGTTACATTCTGCCATTCTCAGGGTAATGAAGTATTCTGTTTTGATTGTGAACAAAATGCATAAGAGAAATTTATCAGAGATACTAACTAGTCTGAAAGGAAAGAAGAAAAAAGAAAAGGAAAACGAACGAATGAAAGATAGAAAGTATGTTTATTTTGATAACTATATACCAGGCTATCAGGACCGCCTTAGTAGGCCTAGCATAGAAATAAATAGAATTTAGGAGCCATAATAAAGAAAAATGACAGCAAGTCTTTAATTGCAGCAGTAGCAAAAACATGACAGACAGCAGGAAGGTTAAGTTTAAACGCAATTGTCCTACGGGACAGTGGCCTAGTGGATAAGTTTTGATTTGCGAATATAGTGGTTGTGATTTCAATCTGGATCGAGCTGTGTATTTGCACAGGGGAAACGGGCGAGCAATAACTGAACAGTATTAAATAAAAATAAGAACTGAATAGTTTTTATGAAAATAAGAACTAGACAATATTCCTAGAACGAGAATTGTGTATACCAGTAGATTAAATGAAGGGTTCAGTTCAAAATTTTTTGTAGAACGATATACATCTGAGGAAGGCCGATGGCACAACGGCCAAAACGCTATGTTAACAACAAAGATGATGACAACAGTCCGAATATAAATCGTGTATATAAATAATGTAAATAACTAAGATTATTGGAAACTTGTTTTTAAGCATAAAAGACGTAATATTTCATTAGAAAAATCTATTAAATTTAACAAAATAAAAATTTATTAAATTTAAAATGAAATTGCATTACGCGCCATTAGCTCAGATAAAGGTTTTGATTTCGAGCAAAGACGAAAGAAATGCTGTTGTTTAAAGAGAAAAAGAAATCATACGCAAGAAAGAATGTGAAGACAGATGACGCGATAAAGCTATCAGGCGCTTAACGTCTGCTTTATTGAAATTAATTTTATGACGAAAAGAGTGTCAAAATTGCCGGAAACTTATATCGATACTTGAATTTATTTTTGAATATATTTGAACATAATTTGTTCATTAAGTTTTGATTGGTTATCATAATTTGCTAATTAAGTTTTCATTGGTTATCAATAAAATTTCTTACCCAGAAAGTCTATAAAGATTTTCTGGATAAGAAATTTGATTGGCTGTAATATTCGGAAGGCCTGTGTAACGTTTTCAGTACGACATTCTTGATTATTGCATAATACAAAGCATCACTGCAAGAGCTTGGCAGCCAATTGGCAAACGGCTTTTACCTGGATATAGTAACACCTGCATTGTCACAACGAAAGAAATTAAATTATCATTAGAATGTTTCTTTAGCTAAATTAGCACAGTTCACTCAACTGAGGAAGTTCAATAAAGTACTTAGTTTTTTCAGGAAACAGATGGAAACAATGACATCAGAAATATTATTAGCGATTTAAAAAAAAGAAAAGAAAAAAAAGATTTAATTGAATAGTCTGGAAAGTTCTCTACCAAATCCACTTTTCAAAATAAACACCGTGTATACTCGTATATAAAGTGACTTTATGTATAGTGTGACCTCTGAATTTTTGCCGTCCTGAGTAAGACAATAGACTACATCCAACATCAAGACCTCTGATCAGGCTTTCAGGAGCATCGAACCACTTCTTAATTGCCGATGTTCCCAGGTCCACCCTGACCCGGGGTAGTAGCACCTGTTAGGGTCCCAGCTATGGGCAAATAGTTAACCCCCAAACTGGTGTCAAAACACTGAAAGTGTAAAAATAGGTTTTAATACCAGTAATACATTTTTGAAGAAGAAATATCAGCAATAAAAATTTTGTCGGCATTAAATAAACTATTGAGGTTGATATGCCGTAAAACAAACCAAACTTGAATTTTTGCATGAAAACACTTAAAAATGAACCGGTGTATAATGCAACCAGTCATCGAAAATAAATGGTTTTCAACCTTCAAAAAATTACATGGGCATAGTGCGACTCCTTATGTTTTGCGTAGAAAACAGATCATAAAATCTCGTATTGTACTCGACTATATACAGTAATCAAACATCGCAAATGTTATTCCAAAGGAAATATTTTATGCTTAGGATGTGACCGAGTAATTAAAACCTTCGCTTTCTGACAATGAAACGCGAGTTCGAATCTCATCGTAGTCGATTTATCAGAAATTTTATCTTGTAATCAGACTGGGGACGGCGCCTGAAAACCATATCCACGGGTTGACCAAAGTCGTGTAAGTAAAACTGGGTTGACAGCTGTCCAAAGTCCGTCAATGGTTGTGCATCATGACCGAGTGTGTGAGCATACTGGTCTCGTTCAAACTGTAGATCATGTCACATACTGCACACTCTTCCAGAAACTGTAACTAAGGTCTGCTCAGCATAGTTGCAGTATAAACCACATGTAGGCTTTGTGAATGCTGAACAAATACAAATGTGCCTGAGCAGGCTTCTTAACAGGTGTCAGGAGTACGCAGCAACGAGTAGCCTGTCATAATGATTTGGACACCCATATAGAAGTAGTGTGTGGGTTTTATCCGCTTCAAATGTTTCGAAGCTACCATCCACTTGAGCAAAAGAGTGCAACATACTAGATAAAATCGACTGATATGGTATAAGTTCAATTTATGCATATAATGGGAAATATCCTGCTTACTAAAGGGGTAAATATTTCCATGTATCCCTTTTATAAGTTTCTTAAATATTTAAAGAAAAAATAGAAGCGGTTAATAACAAGAGATGCTATTAAAAATCTATTAAAAATATAATTTGCTAGATGGAAGTAGCAAATAAAAAAAAAATGAGTTACATATCTTAATATCGGACTGAAAGAAGAGCGAGTAATAATATTGGCACTTGATGTGATCGTGCTTTAATTTGCATTAACCAATCAGGTGTGATCTACCTGTTATAAAAAAATTCGTTTTTTTTTTTTTTGTTTTCTCTCAAGTTTGCCACCTTTATACTTTTATTTATTGGTTCAAGTGAAACAGGGCAATTTTCTACCTTTATACTTGCTATTTGTTTTTTTACTCCTGAAGCTCATCTAGTTGTATGGCCTTCATTAATATTACAAAGAGCATTTCACGCTGTACTTTTATTACCTAGACTTCTTTCGACGCTTTATTTCCGTTTTTATGCTCTACTTTTACGAGATCTCTTTTCATTCGGGCTGCGGTTCTAACCCCCCCCCCGAAGGTCAGAACAAAGCAATTTCTTGGAAATAAAAAAAACCGTCATCAGATTAAGAGATAAGACCTTTCTTTATTTCTTTATTTTATTAACTGGCCGTTTAAGGTTTAGAGTTCTCTCTGCATCAGTTGGGTTCAGTTCACATTTACACTTTTGGCTTTTTTTTTAATTGTGGCATAAAAATGTTTCGTAATTTGCCAACAACTAAAATGGTGGCGGTTCTTCGCAATTAGATATTCTAAACCAGTTTGTATAGCAGACGCTCACTAGCTTCACGATTTATTACTGGGAATAAAATAGCTGCTTTTACAGCGATTGGAATCGACGTTTAGGTACATTGGTCGAAACCGATTAACATGGACTTTTTTTTCCACGAGTAATGGAAAGGTGCTACCTTGGGGATACCTCTTCCTGAAACAAACCAGTTAATTTCTTTTTTTCGAAAGAACTGAAAGAAATGCTACTTGGGGAGACTCTTAGTTATTTTGACCTCAGAAAAATGTTAAATCGAATACACGTTAAAAGTGGATTTGTCATGGTTTTGTTTCGATATTTGTACACAAAATTAATTCTGTTTTAGAAAATAAAATAACATGGAAGATTTAACATCACCCCAACCAAACATTAAGGTCTGCTTTGGGGCAACATTAAAAATAGATTCTGTTACAAAATGGATGTAATAGGTTAGACGGAAATAAAAGAAATAATAAAATAAAATTACAGGACCTCGCCTGAGAATGGAAGATGTTAAATACGATAGTCGTGCTTATAATAATTGGCGCAGTCCCAAAAGGTTGAAGTTGATAACTGATAATTCACCACTTCAAAAAAAAAAAAAAGAAGAAGAAAAAAAGATTAAAACTGTAGACTACGTCAGTTCTTGGATTTGGAAAAATGTTGAAATTAGTGTCAGAGATTTAAAGAGACTTGATGTCACTTGTCCTCCAATATCAACCGCCAAATTGTCCGAGTTGACAAGAAAAAAAGTACACGTTAAAATGGATTTGTCATGGTTTTTCTTTCGAGATATATAATCTCAAGGTACATGTTTATACGAGTAACCTATATCGCTGTAAATTTCATCTACAGTGTAACCCGGATATAAGAGACTTCTTCTCCGGTCCCGACAACTCTCTTATATCCGGGTTACATTGTACAACTTTGACTGTTTCTGATTTTGTCCCAAGTACAAATCTGTAACAAGTCAGGCACTCTTTGTCTGAAGAGAAAGTCGGTCGATTTGATGGTATTCAGCCACTTTATACAGGGTTGAAATTTTAACAGATATATAATACGGAGAGTCTGACACATCCTGAATTCTCCATTAAAAAAAATTATCGTTAGTTAGAACATCTCGTTGAGGGAACAGAAATGTGAGACGGTCGATGTTTTCATCAAAAGCTGTCGTTAGGAACACAAAAAACTTTTAACAAACCGTTAGGTTTCTAGGCTTTAAATTTTTGGCTTTGTTCCAGATTTACCTAAATTAAATATCTGAGAGCGCGTTGACAGTGTCCAAAATCGTTTTCTCGGCCTTGTGGGTGATGAATTATTATTCTCATTATAACCAC
This sequence comes from Acanthosepion pharaonis, assembly GCA_903632075.3. Taxonomy (NCBI): domain Eukaryota; kingdom Metazoa; phylum Mollusca; class Cephalopoda; order Sepiida; family Sepiidae; genus Acanthosepion; species Acanthosepion pharaonis. The sequence continues at coordinate 1,532,174 of CAHIKZ030000177.1, forward strand.
TCAACCACAGACGAAACGTTGATAGCCTCTGGCTAATCAATCGTTGTTTTTTTTTTTATGAAAGATGTTCAGGCGAGCTACACGTCGACTCCTCTTCATTGCCTTAGTATTCCATTAATAAGGAGGAAGTTCTACTCAGCTTCTTCTCCAGAAATTTTACGTTGTGAAACCCCCTTGAAAGTTAGTTTTCTAAATTATTACGATCTTAACCTCTTCAAGTCTAGGGTCAACAGTTATTTATCGCATATCATCATTTATTCAGTTAGCCCATTTTGCACCGCCACTGTAGTCAGTGAGATTCAAGGCAGAATAATGCAATGGCTTACCGGTTCATTTTGTACTGGGGATCATGAGGTTCCCCAGTCCTTCTTAGAAATTAGAAACAAGACCTATAACGAAACGGGATTATAAATTCAGTGTTTATTCCAAGTTTGTCCTGCTATTTACCCATAGCTGGGGGTTGAGTTAAATTCAAACCTTTCCCAAGGGTATTAGTACGTAACTAAATGCAACGAACTCAAATAGAATTCGAACTCGGTTCTCCGATTCCTCAATCTGAGGCGCTATCAATTATTCCATCGTACCTTTTACATATCCTCAAAATATTGCACACATTTACGCCCTAATGGCAACGTTGAGGATCAATCTCCGCCTAAATGAACTTGATTATATAGGTGCTTAGCCGCTTCAACAAACTTGTTCTTTAGGTTTACAGATGTAAAATATTTTTTTTTTATCATTACAGCATTATTCTTTTAATATTTAACTTCATGTTTTCGTTATTTAAACTAGAGATAACGTGATTTTATGAATAATCTATATCTATAATTCTCAAAATGTGTGTGATCGGATGTTGTTTATTTCTACAGTTCTCATCCGATTTCGATGAATTTTTTTTTGTTTGATAGATAATTCTTCAGTGTCCATTTTCTGTCCAAATGGTCTGAAAAAAATTACAGCCTTGAAGGTGAAAAATCGAAAAAAAACTGATTTTGAGGCAAAATTTAATTTACTTTTTCACACACAAACTTTCCAATCCTAGCTCATGCTGTGTGGACGTGATTCACATCTTACAAGTTGCTCATCGGTTGCTGCTGACCTTGATAATTAACGCGTGAAGCAAGGTGTGTACGTGTGGCCCTGCAACACGCGCTGTGTCACGCGCTGAGACGACACACGCTGATGCACGCGCATACGCATAACCTGCGGAACGCAACACCTGTTCGAGTTGCTCATTGGCTGCACGAAGCCCCTTTACACATTCATTCAAATGTCGCCGTGTTATGCTGATTGTCTACGCAGTCCTAAGCTCATTGCTACCTCTTAATTCCGCTTCAACTTCTGTACGTTCAGCCCTGCTTACACATTCCCCTTCTCTTGGCCAAACTTCAATCTCTCTCAAGTGACGTTACCTTTTCCGTTGCATATAACCTACTACTACATTTTTAAGTCGTTGTTTTCATTGTCGTTTATAGCCTTTTAGCAATTTAATTTTTTTTTATTGTCCTGCCAGTTTTTGCATTGCATTCACCGTAGTAATAAGTAAGCTTGCTTTTTTTTATTACTCAACATTTATTTTTCCAACCTTTCCTAAAGTTATCCGAGCTTAGGGATTCCTGTAGCTTTACAGCGTTCTCTTCTAGTATTTGCTCATGCATTCCATTTGACAATTCATACTTGCCTAAGACCTGTTACCAAAGAAAAGAACTTGCCTAGGTCACAAAACCGCTGGCGCCAGGTCCGCCATGCTAAAATAAGATGCGATAACGAATCGTCTTTAGAACGTTCAGTTCACCTGTCTCAAAATGCCTCTCGGAATGATTCAATCAGAGCCACTACGACCAAAGATCAACGTAGCCATCGGCTTTCCAGAAGAGCATACCTGAACGCAAGGCTGAAAATGATGATCAAAGGACTCAATGGCTTAGGAGAAACGCTTCTTCAACTGCTGCTGTGCATGAGGTTGAAACAAGATTGAGAACGCAAAAACAGCCCTTTTCAGTGTCATCCCCATTCAAATTGTTACCCCTCCCCATTTGGGGATGTGCCTCAGTTGCACCCAATTGTTGTTACTAATATTGATTTTTCGGGCGGACTGACTTTAAACTTAAACTCCTTCAAATGAACGGCAAAAATTCCCAGTAATGAAAGACCCGGTCGAAGACGGGTTATACTGCTAGTAAAAAAAAAATATCAGTTATCTTGTTTATTTCGTCATTTTATTAGAGCTTACGGTCAAATCTCATTGAGACACCGTTTCGCGTACGAAAACTGAAGTTAAGCAACGTTGACCCAGGTCAGTACCTAGATGAGTCCCCGCTTGGGAATATTAGGTGTTATAAGCTTGAATGTGAAGCTGGTGTAATGGATAATGGCTCTGCATTTTTAATCGGAGAGCCGAGTTCCAATTCCCATTTGGTTTGTTATATTCACTTACACACAAATGTTGTTGTTGTTCTTCCCTCCAGCTATGGGTTAATTAGTAAGACTTGTATCACTAAATAATTATTATCTAAAAAAAAATTAATAAAAAAAAAATAAATCGTAGTGTCAGCTGGGGTTTCAGAATACGCCGACTGTACCTCTGCAGAGGAGTAAGATCTCCCCAACGAGGCCACCTGTTTGCCGTGGGTCGTGATCCGTTATATCTGAGGGCGTGATCCTGCTGGTTGAGGGCCTCATGAATGAGGGTTAGATATTCGGATTCTCACCACACTACTTTGGCCCTTACTTGGACTAGACAGGCGGTCGGAGAGGCCCGATCCGATCAATCAGCTGGTCATGCTAAGCCCTAGCGCTTATAACTATATCAATTTAAGGAGTACTTCATAACTAAATACAATACTCCAAATATACACCAGTCTAAAATACCATCTCTGTTCAATTTATAAGCGTTAGAAGGCTGAGGGTTAATCGGTTCGAAAAGATCTAAACTTAGACACATCTGTAAACATACCAGTTTGTACACTTATTTTGGAAATGTAACGAGTGCCCAGAATGTGTCTCGAATACAAGTATACTGATTTGTGTAACCCTCACCTGTCAAAGCGACTGGGTTTCTCCCTTGACACGCCCCACTGTTGGGTTCCGGGGTGGGTGGAGAGGACAGACAGTGAATTTTTCCATATCGAAATAATGAACAACCTAAATAAATAAATAAATACCAAAAAAAAAAAAGAAAAAAAAAAAGACAAACGATATCTTCCAGACACTGATTCTGAAAAAGAAATGTTTTGATTTCCAAAGATTTCTTATACTCGCATCTCAAGAGGAAATTCCTCTAGCAAAACTTTCCCCCTTTCTTAATTGAAAAAAGTGTTATCCAATAGGATTAATCCCAAACAGTTAAGAAATTGAGAAATGACAATTTGCTAGTAGAAAATAGAAAACTATAGTCCTCATCTTTGCCGCCATATTTATTACAACGTTTTGACCGTTGTACGCTCAACCCTTTTTCCGGTGGTTGGAATGTCAGACTGAACCCTTTATTTCGCTCACTGGGGTGAGCTGTTCTAGTTCCGTGCCATGTTTAATGGATCTCATTTATCAGTTACCTCCTGTTAATTCCTCTCAAGTTCCCCACTGCTTTAACATGAGATAACTGATAACTGACATCCATTAGACATGGCGTGGAAAATTCAATCTACCCCAGTGACGAAATAAAGGTTCAATTCAACCGCTCAATTGAAGAAACTAAATGTTTAATAAATATATAAAAAATGAGAATAATGTCCGAATAATGGTATACATAATACCTCATCTCAGAAATATAGACAGATACAAAAAAGTTTAATCATGAAGACTTTCAAAAAAAAAAAAAAAAACTCCCCTCATCAAAGACTGAACACTTCAAAGGAAATTATTAGAAGCAGAAAGTTCTCTTGACACACCTGAGAAAATTACATTTGCCTGAGGAAACCAGGAGATCAGTGATTACCATAGTCACAATAAAAAAGAAAGGATAAACAAAACAACATATATGTATATCCTTACTTTTATCACACCTCAAATACCCAAGAAAATAAGTAGAATACAATATTGATCTCGTGGAACAATATATTCCTACCGTGTCAAAAATATCTGGGTATCATAGCGATAGCTGCAGAAGTTGCCCAACACGTGGAAGAATGCCACTCTGAAGTAAGATGTGTTAATTGCCAGCAAGACAATCCAGCATACTCCCAATCATGCGACTTTTGGAAAATAAGAGATAGTCGAGATGGAAACATAAACGAAATATCTCATTTGTGGAGGCAAGACATTCTAAAAAGCTAAATGAAAGGCATTTCCTAGGCAAAAATAAAGGAAGGAAGAATCACAACGAATACCAGTCAACCTGACAAATACAGAGTTCTCATTGTGAAGCACGTATACTTGAGACCAAATGAATGGCCCAAATTTCAGGATTACATGAAAGACATATACTCCAAGAGGATAGTGCAGACTGAACCTCCAAAGAAAGCCAATGGAAGAAATCAAATAAAAAAAGAAAAAAAAAGAAATAGAAAATTTACCGCTAAAACACAGACGACTCCTCCAAAAAATACAAAATGATGTAATGAATATGCATACACAGTAATATGATTGGCTGGTGTCAGCCATAAATACAGACCCAGAGGACAGAAGAGGACCTATTGGTACACTTATTGACTTCGCCTATTGTCTTCGTCTATTGCCTACCACTACGACGAGGACCAGTCCATTACGGTTACCTTCTAGATTGTCCTAACCGGTTACAGTAGTCAACAACCACTTTGCTACTTCGAACAAAAATATCCCTTTCCGGGACATATCACAAAATATCCTAAAAAGGTCACAGTGATCTCCTATCGGTCCACCGAAATTTATTTTAGAGATAAACTTAAGAACTTATTTCCCCCAAAAACAGCAAAACAAAAACCAGAAAAACGGTGACCAAATTTCTACCAAAAAGGGATTTGACGAACTAGAAGGAAAGGTGGAAAGCCAGAACCCACAAACGAATAAAACATCCATAAATTAAATCACAACAACATACTAAGCTTAAGTCCCAAAACATTTAGCAATCAGAACTTACCGCGGAATAAAGGCAAATATAAATGAACTGCTTCTGCTAATAACAGACCTATCACCGGTAGTTGTTTACCATCAGGAAACATTCCTTAAGTAAAATGACAAACTGAATATAAAAGAACAGCAATACAAATACGTACATGGCACTGGGCTTCGAGCGTCGGGCGGTACATCCCTCCTAGTTAGGAATGATGTACCTCAAAGTAAAATAAACTTAACTACTACTTTACAAGCGACTGCTGTTAAAGTGAACTTACACAGGCCAATAAACATCTGCTCAGTATATCTCACTGGATGAACCAGTAAATGAAACTAAAATTCAGGAAATCATGAAACAACTCTGTCCCTTTTATGATCTTAGGGGACTTTAACTGTCACAGGACCATTAAGGGCTGTAACGACACAAGCTAAAAGGTAAGGACTTTAGAATCAATTATTTATAACAAAGATTTATGGATTTAGTATAGTAAAATCCCGACTTGCATAAATCCATTTTGTGGCAGCTACTCAGTAATAGACTTATCTTTATGTGATCCATCAATTATATGGATTTTTCTTAGAAGGTACTGATAGACACATGCGGTAGGGACCACTTGCCTGTCGTTCTATAAAGCTCAGAACATAATGACAAAAATCCTCTCCGTTGGAAATAAGGCGGATCGAACTGGAAAGAATTAAAAAAAAAAAAAAACTAGTTGAAGGGGAAAACATCAAAGACTTAAAACCTTTTACGCAAATATTCATCTCTATAGCTAAAAATATGTTCCAGGAAATTCACCACCCCCACGATATGAGAGGAGAAAAAAAAAAGAAACGCAACAAACCTTAGTTCAATGATAAATGTAAAAAGCCATCAGGCTAAGAAGGGCAATTCAGCAAAGAACCTACAACTTCTAATTTGCTGCAATTTAAACAAAATCACGGAAAATAATTAAAGGATATCAAAAAAGAATGCTGGAAAAAAATCTGTCAGCAAACACATTTATTCTACAAAAACAATTGTTTTGAATTATGATAAAAAATTAAAAGGTAAATACCAAACAATGTAAAAAACACCTCGATAAATAACTCTAAAATAATCAGTAAAATGGATATCGCTGAAATAAAAAGCGGAAAAAACGACTAAATTTTAAATCAAATAATGCAAAGAGTTATTCACTCAGGAGGAACTAAATGAATCTTTAAAGAATTTCCAGAATACAGCTGCGGGCTCAGGTGATATCCACTAAGAATTTATAAAACAGTTACACAACAAATCGTTACAACTGTTATTAAAAGTGTATAATATATGGAAAAATGCCAACATCTCAGAAATGTTGAGACAGTCATTCATCGTCCTTATTCCAAAACCGGGAAAGGATGACATAGACCCTGAAAACTACAGACCGATTACATTAACCAGTTGCCTTCGTAAGGCTATGGAGAGAATGATCAACAATAGTTTGACTTGATACCTGGAAACTAAAGGCTTAGTCAGCAACTTCCAATATGCTTTTAGTTAAAAAAAAAAAAAAAAAAAAAACTACCATAGACCACTTAGTACGCCTAGAAATCTTTGTAACGCAAGCTTTCATCAAGAAGGAACATCTCACTGCAGCCTTTTTTTACTTGCAAAAAGCGTATGGTACAAAGATCTGCATGAACTGAACTTAAAAGCAAGTCTGACTCAATTCATAGAGAATTTCCTGAAAGACTGAATTTTTCAAATCCGTATAAGAACTACGCTGTCAGAACTGCAAAAGCAAGAAGAAAGAGTTCCACAAGTTAAGAATTCTTTCGGTGATCCTATTCTGCGTAAAAATTAACTCCATAGTTAAATCCTTAAGCTTAAGACGTTCTCATAATGTACAGATCTGGACATATGCATGCCAGAGAAAGACAACTCCAATAAAATACACAAAATGGTTTCACATTTTCCAAAATGAAAAACCAAAATGCCTACATTTCTGCATATTAAGAAAACGACCCCTGTTTAAAATTAGACGGCGCAGAAATCCTAGTAGTGGAACGACACAAGTTCTTAGGCATCATTTTTGACAAAAAGTTAACATTCAATCCTCATCTAAAATATTTAAAATAAAAATGGAGTGAATTCCTCCAACCTGTGTGCGTGTGTGATAGTCGATACTGAATGGGAAGCAGATAGACATTAATTGAATTATACAGATCCCTACTTCGCTGAAAACTGTATTACGCTAGTTTCATGTATAGATCATCTAGAAAATCATACCTAAAAATACTCAACGGAACCTATTATCAAGGCCTCATACTAGTATTTGAGGCTTTTAGGACATCCCCAGTGGAGAGCTTATACTAATGAAACACTTTCACATTTAAGACTGACTAAATTAGCACTATAACATAATTACTGTGATCTTTCAACAAAAAGGTAATACAACACTATGGACAATGATTAAATTAATTGCAGAAGAGTTATGGACATCACTGTCTAATATACAAGAAACGACTGTAGCGAGTATTTCACCATAGACAATAAAGCAACCAAAAGTCATGCTAGAGTTAAATAAACTCCCTGAGCAAAAGATGCACCATTTCACATTCCAAGACGGGATGTGCAACAGTGAGCCAAAATATTACCAAAAAAAGCGCCTCCCAAAGGGAGATTTTATTTTTTATTGCGGAGGCTTTCCTGAGTGACTCTCAACATCAAACTGCAAATAAAATAATTTTGGGACTAACTATGCGTCCTAATAGCTTTGAAGGAAAAATACAACAAACTACTCATTATTATAAAAATATTATGCAAAACATAGACATCAAACTATATTGGATTCGTAGACACATCGGAGTGGAAGGTAACAATAAAGCAAATCTAGCAGCCAAATCAGTTTTAGATATGAATATAGACCTCCTTTAAGGAGTTCATTAACAAATACATTAAAAAAGCAATGGCAACGGTACTGGGAGGATAACCTATGCAACTCTATGCAATTCAGCCCAAATTAGGAGAATAGAAGTCGTCTTTCAGAAAATCTCGAAAAGAAGTAGTGGTACTGGCCAGATTACGCATTGGCCATACGAGAATCGCCCACTCATACTTACGAAACAACGAAGATCAATGTGTATGCCAAGCATTCGAAACGGCATAAACTATAAATCATTATTAACCGCATATTCAGATCTTGCTCTCTCAAGACGAAAATGTTACGATATAAACAACATATATGAGCTCCTTTAGAAAGTAAAAGTGGGCCTCTACCAAAAATATAAACGTCAATAAAATCAATTTCTCCACAAACTGTATATCTGAAAAGAATATATCAATGAAACTAGATTCGCGACAAATATTCTCTTTCCAAAAATACGTCAATGAAACCTTATCTACAAATTGATATATTACAAAGAATACATATTCTATTCATATGAATCAGTCGTAAAAATCTTGTCTGTATTAAATAACCCATTGAGGTTCATATGTTTTAAACTAAACCAAACTAAAAACCAAACAAAAAAAACTATTTTACGATCTAAAAATATTTTTTGGCTTTAAATAACCTGCAAAGCATTGATAAGCCATAGAAAATGAATCGATTATTTTATTAGTGGAAAGAAACGTAACTCCTTAAAATCGTTTGCCAATTTTAACGTGTTCGGTATAGTTTCTGGCTTATGATTGAATCTTGTGTGTTATGTCTATTCATAGCTCTCCCCAACAACTTTATTCGTGTTGTACATCCTGGTAAGACGATAAACTGCAGTGAGCGGCAGGTACATTGCCGCCAGTTTATATTTTAATTTCGCGCATGTGCGTTGTTTGTTTATTTTTATTTTGTTAGCATAGTATAGTCGGGTTAGTTGGGCACAGCCTGTGAGAAATGGCATGCTGTACTGTTTAGCATTTTCACCAGATTAGTTCCAATACGAACATTTCAGAATGGGTGTCAATCTGAGGACAGTGGAGAGAATTCGGAAAGAGTTGGATGAGTATAATTACTACTAAGCTTACTAAATATACATGAAAACTCGCCCCATAGAGGTTCGTAGGTTATTCCCGTTAGACACTTCATTGGGTGCCCCATTATTGAAACCTTGATCCAAACCGAGGCAAACCTAATAATATCAAATTGTCATTGATCAAAAGTTAGATTTACTCTCGCTAGCCATTGTTAATAAGTCTGATTCTTTTTTGTTTTACTTCTGTGGTGCTATTTTACACTTAGAAAATAATTCTTGAAACTTACTGTGGAATAATGGTTAACAGATTGATCTTGCAAACCAGTGAAAGTGAATTTTGTAATGACCTCATATTAAATTTGTTATTTTTTTTAAATTCCTGATCTTTTTCATCAACGGACTTCCCGATGTCATCGGTTCCGAACTAAATATTTATGCTGATGTTATAGCTATTTATTTCACTTCCGAAAAATTTCAGCAAGTCCAACAAAATAAAAGTGGCAGCTGCTCTCGAAAATGATCTCCAATTGTAACCGGGGCAAGAAATAGCTTGGAAATGCTAAAGCCTCCAAAATTAGACTGCTATTGTTTAATCATAACACAGAACCGTTTTTTCATGATACTAACCTTCAGGAGATCAACTTATTGTGCCATCTTGGTCTCAGGTTTTACGCTAACATGGAGCGGCGTGATTATCTTGAATGGATTGCTAGGTCTGCTTTTAGTAACATTAATTCACTGTGTCGTGCCAGACATATTTTATCGTCAGAATCCATTTTACACATTTATAAATCTACCATTCGTCAGTGTGTTGAATATTGCCATGTCTGGTGCTCTCGACAAAAAAAAAAAAATAAATGTTTTGTAATATTCTTTGCAATTTGACTTTAGTCACTTTCCTAACGTTGTGACATGGCTTGCCCGTCTTTTTTTTATAAATATTTTCTTGGCAGTTGTTCTAATGAGCTCTCCTCATTGATACATCGGGCAACTAGATCTGATCGTTTCACTTTTGAATGATTTAGATGTAATCGTAAATTCTATTCTAATAGTTTTTCTTCCACTTATCGCTTGTAAAACTAGCTTTTTAGATTTTTGCTTCTCTGCCACCTAAAAATTTCACAAATTTAAATGCAACGCCAATTGCCATCTTCTGTGTTCCTGAAGCCCTTTTTTTTTTTTTTTTTTTTTTAAAATCATTTGCCCCAAGCAAGTCGAGAATGCCACTAGTACTCAGGGGTTTACAGTGAAAAAAAGACAGAAGAGAGAGGATTGAGGAAAAGACAAAGAATTAATGGGATTCAAGAAGATAGATGGTGATAGACGTTACATTTAAATTTTTGAAGCAAATAAACAAAAGGAGTTCCACAAGTTGGAAAAGCGAGAAAAACTGATGGAGTAGAAATGACGGTTGTATTTCTCTTTCAGTAGTAAACAGGTGGGACCTAAAGGCCAATTCAGTAATACACTTAAATTCATGTAGTCGGGGCACCAGGAAAAAAGCTCGTCAGGGCAATTGCCATGAAAATATTTGTGGAAAAGACAGAGAAAATCCACGTCCCGTCGGAGAGAGAGACTGAAGTGGAGATAACAAGTCAGTATCGATTACATTACAGATCCTTCTTTTGGATTTTGACAGGAACCTCGAGATGAATAGCAGGAGCACCAGACCAGATAAAGTGGCACTATTCAATGCATAGGCGAATGGTAGATTTGTAAATGTGCAAGATGGACTCTGACGGGAATAAATGTTTTGGTATGACACCGTAACCCAACTTTCCTTGCAGTCAATGCAGCAATTGGTTCGATGTAGTCGCTCCACTGTAAGTCAGTTGAAAATATGAGACCAAGAAGGCACGTTGTATTATTACCGATGGCAGACAGAAAAAAAAATGTTTCTCTGTGATGGTTAAATGAGAGCAGTTTCGTTTTGGATGCGTTAAAATTTACAAGTCATTTCCTGCCCCAGTTAACCACTGTTTGGAGGTCCTTTTCAAGAGCAGCTGACATGTTTACTTTGTCAGCTTTGACGGATTTGCCATTAAGACAGGAGTCAGTGGTAGTGTCTTCTAAGCCTGTTCTTTTATTGTCTATGAATTACCCCCCTATTCCAATCCCTTTCATCTTAGTGGCATTTTGGGGAGAAGAGATTTAAAAAAAAAAAAAACCTTTTCAGCTTACAATTTAATTTACAGCCTTTTCTTGTTTACGAATCGAACACAGAGATCGAATTTTGTAAATGTGATCTTTATAGCTATACATTTAATGTACGATGTCTTTTTGCCTCTTCACACTTTTTGATGACGTGTATAAAAATGTTTAATAAACCTCAGATAGATATTGGTAGAATTCAACTCTAGTTCCGTTTATTGCATTTGGATGTGTCGGTTTATCTATTACATATTAAGAAAGCCAAATGCCCGAATCTCTGTTACGCTTGCAAGAGTTGCTGCTGCTGCTTCGATCACAGCCTCCTTTTATTTTACACCATTTTTTCTTTTTATAAACTAATTCATGGAATGATTTACGTGGCAATGGTATGTCAATTTAGACTATGTTCTTCTGGGTGGGCGGAATAAAATGTTTTTATCTTGCATTTAATAAAGAACGAAGTTTGGGCGGAAATGCTATATAATCTCGGAGGAGGCACACAAGTGTGGAAAAAAAACAAAACGTGTTTCTGCATGTGAAAGTGCTACGCTCGTATGAGGTAAGATCGATAGACATGTATATAGTTCCTTGTGAAAGAAGATATTGTGGATACGTGTAAAAAGATTGACACTCTTCAAATAGGAGGATGAGTGAGTGAGTTTACAGAAGGGCATCGCGTGCCAGAAATTAACATTTAAATTTCTAATATTTGAAGAATGGGTATTTATTTTATATATAATTATTAAAAAAAAAAAAAAAAAAGATTCCTTCGTTATATAACAGTTCTCATGTTCCAAAAACGAGAGCCGAAACCATCAATATAACTATTAAAATTAAATTAAAGTAACAATTTTCGCTTGAGGATGAAACAGAGCTTGTTACTTTAATTCAATTTAATTTTAATAATTATATTGATTTGGACTGGCTTTTTGAAACATGAGAATTCTTATGCAGCGAAGGAATCATATTTAAAAAAAATAATTATAATCTAAGCTCTACTTCTGTATGGAGAATTGTTTTTTAAAAATATAAACAAAAATACTAACCCTGAACCCTGGATTATTTACCTAACGTGTTTTTTCCTATTTTTTACCCCTATATATATATATATATATATATATATATATATATATATATATATATATATATATATATAGAAGTCAACACTGAGAGGCGACAGTCATGTTACATGCAATCGTGGACTGACGAAATAGTCACATGAAACAAATTGCCACCTCTAAGTGTTGACTTTATATATAAATTTAGCACATCTTTTATAAATATAGAGCACTTAAGACTATAAATATATATATATATATATATATATATATATATATATATATATATATATCTCCACGAGATCGCTAAAAAATGAAAGAAAAAAAAAATGATGAAAAGACGCCAAACTTGACGAAAAAAAAAATTTTATCGTTTAAATGTTTATTATTAAGAGAAAAGATCAAAGTATTTTTGGGGTATTTTTTTTTTACATTTTTTAATCGTTGCTAACACGTCCGAAATTTTCCTTAAAAAAAAAAAATCTGGAAATCTCACTTTGAAATTCTTTTAAATATCAATTATCATTTTTTCAAAACTTTTTTTAAGAAAACCAGAAATTATAATGTTTATTTAAAATATTTTGAACCAAGCATAACTTAGCTTCTGCGCCGAAAAGATGTAATTTGAAAATAAAACAAAGCAGGTCATAAACTTTCGCGTCACAGGTGATGAATGACATATTGACGGATTCCGTGAGGCTAATTTGTTCTATGGATGGAGAAAAGTGAAATAATTTACATTTAAGTGAACAAATTATTTACCTCCTTATTTTTAAGGAAAACTTTCAGCGCTCTAATTTTTTGTACCTAGCTTTCACCTTTACGTTTACGATGCTTTATGGAAAATATAAAGAAATTAAATTAAGACTGTTAAGAGTAAGATTAAATTTCATATTGCATAAGAAAGGTATCTAATTAATTTATAGGTGCCTTTCATATGAAAACGTATCAGAAGTGTATTTTGATATTTCATTTATGGAAAAATGTCATAACTGAGATTAATATAAAAATATCATAAATTTCATAAGATGATACTGATACTTGTAGGTACCCTTCTCAATTGAAATTGAAAAATCAAATTAACTTCACACGTGTTTTCGCAAAAGTAAAGGCCTTAACAGCGGAGAACAATTTCTTCACACAAATAACGTAACTTAACTTTATTCTGGTTGGTCTTCCGTACTTTATAATTACAGCCTGATTATAAACACAAAATTACATTTCTTAATTACTGCGGATCCTCTGATTAGTCAAAATGATACAATTTACAACGCGCTAAAAAAAAAATCTATCTCATATGGAGACTTAGGAAACCCGATGCGAGCTTTTAACTAATTTTATAATATTTTAAAAAATTAAATGTAAAAATCTATTTTAATTAAGAAATAACAAATAATTGTATTAAAAATTCATTTTTCATTGAAAATTTTTTTTGCTTTCAGAAAATGTTGTCCATATTCATAAAAAAAAACTAAAATAAAAGCATTTGAAATTAAATAATATCTTTTGTTTTATTGAGTTTTGTATGTTACAATTCAGAGCTGATTTTCGGGTAGGGGGTCCAATTAAATACAAAAAAAACATGATTTGCATTTCTCAAAGCCTTGTGCTTTTAACTATTGTAAAAATATTTTCCTTTCTCATTCTTTTGCTCCAAGATGTGGCAGAACGTGAAATAGGACGTCCCACTAGGTAACGTTAATTTCTCCGGTCCACTGACAATTGAACTGTTCCACTTTCCAATGCATGGCGTTCTCACATGTCCTCAAAAAGCCTCGACCTATGAAGTAAACCAACCTTTTCGTTAGTCCTTCCAACTTGGCGCAAAGATGACTTGAGTTCAATTCTTCGAACGCGGCTCAAAGCCTCCAACGACGTAGTCAGTACAAACATTTCTTTGGTCGTTCGAAGTCTGCGCAAGGCTGACTTGAGCGCGGTCATCATAACGATGTTTATACTTTCTCTAACTCCTGAACCAAAAAGAAAACTTATATCCAAGATGCATTGAGAACTTTGTTTTTCTACTATTTCCCCTATATAAAAAAGAACAAGCGGTCCGTATCAGAAACCTAAGATTTGTATGCTTCTGCTTTAATTGTTTACGTATGAACACGCACCCCATCTGCAATATAAACCGACCCAAAACCTTTTTTAATTCCACGAAGCCTTTCATATATCGTCGTATGTGGTTATGCATTTTCTCCTGCCAAAATGCACGCCCCCCCCCAAATCAGCAAATCAGTATTTTTTACAATAAAATAAATACTAACCAATACTATTTAACTATTTAACCGGGTGTAGAGAAAATGACGTAATGCCTTTATGCCCAGCCAATGGTGAACAGTGGGTAAACACTTTTATATTTACCGTGAAACATTACCTACCAATTATTTGCGAATTTTGACTCATGGGCTCCGGCAGAAGGGTTAAAATTGTTCAAGAACGCAGGGCTCAAAGAGTTAAATCTTCAAGGTACATGTGGATTTACGTTCACCTTCTATTAGAAATATTTTATAATAACTTATTTGATGCTGTGGGATTTTTATTTGCAACTTGGGTATTATTAATCATATTGTAAATAAATAGTTATTAACACTTGTTACGGGTTTTAAGACATAAAAACAAGTGAAAAATATTCTGAAATTAGTGATGAGAGCCTATTAGAAATAGTAAAAAAGATAGATCACAGGACAACCAAAATAGGACGTTGAAATCATTGGCGACGACATAAAAATGGAAAATGACTAACAAATAAAAATACTTCAACGAAAAATACGAAAAAACGAGGAGTATTTTTTATTTTACTCTGATTTGGAAATAACAATTCTCACGCTTTCAGCTTACGAATGTTTCGCGAACTCAATTCACTCGAATTTTTTTTTTTTTGTTAATTTGAATTGATAACGTATACAATGTAGTTTAGTCACTGTTTCATTTATTTCTCAAGAGTGATCAAGGATTGCAAAAGCTTTCAGAAAATGTTTAACAATAAATTATCGGTTGGAATTACAAGTTTTTGGTCTTTTTAACTCAACTTCACAAATGGAATCAAGCATTTTTTACAAGAAAAGTATTTAAAGTTTTTTTTTTTTTTTTTGCGAATGCAAGTAGAAAAGGTGCAGAATATTAAGAACATTGACTAAAGACATGACAGAAACCACTTTTTACGCTAACATCACAAAGTGAAACATTTTTGGTGAAGTCCATTTAAGTTGATTTTTTTTTTTTTTCAACAATGATTCTTAAATGTGGTGCTAATTCTGATGGATCTTAACAGTACGTGTTCTTCAGTGAAATTGTCAACCGATACATTGTAGAACACACAGAAGTTGAGTAATGTTTGGACTAGTACTAGAGGCAATAAAATTATAGATCCCTTCAAAGATAGTTTTAAGGTAAATGCAGATAATTTATTTACGATCTTGTATAGTTCTGTCTGTTTTCGACTCGGTCAAACGGATGCAGTTGACGTAGCGTTTCCTCAAAGTGATCGTGGGTGCCCTTGACCAAGGAGAAAATTTCCTTGCTAAAGACACTCGACAAATGTATGAATATCCCTCCGGCTTTCAACCTAGGAGATGTGGAGAAAATTAGTCGACGACCTTGCAACTTACACCACTAACATAAGACTAATGATAATGACGACATGTAAAAAAAACAAAAAATAATTTTTAAGCTGGATAGCATGTTAATAAGACAATTTTTCATATTTTTCAATCCTTATTGTCCCATCACCTAATCAAAAAGTTTTCAGAGAGACCAAATTAAGGGAAATGGGCACCTCCAGCTTGTGCAAAAATTATATAATAACTGGCCACTCGTATTCGAGGATACTCGATTTACAAGGGCGGTTAGCCAATCCCTATTGCAGACGCTCACTGAGGCACATTTGTGTTTGCTCAACACTCACAGTCCACCTATAGTTTATACTTCGACTATGCGGAGCAGACCATAGTTACTGTTTCTGGGAGAGGGCGTGTTATCTAGCGTGAACAACAATTTGAACAAGGCCAGTACGCTCAGGCCCTTGGCTACGATGACTTGTGGCTTTGTGCTCTCACAGCTATCGAGGGATCTCAAGAGTTCCGTCTACTCAATTTTCACTCAAAAGGCTTGGGTCAACACGTGGTAAGGCCTTCAGGAACTTTCCAAAGGTGCCGCACGCTGTGATCGAACTCAAACCATGCCAATAACATCAGAACGCCTTCTTCCTGATAGACAGACCAAGTGAGATTCGAACCCGGGTCTCATAGTCAGAAAGCGAACGTTCTAACCACTCGAGGACACACACATACATCATTAATCTTATTTGAAGTAGACGCCCCATTTCTGTTTTTTACTTTAAATTTAGCTTATTCGAGAAATCTGAATGAAAATGTGCTTTCCGGCAGGAATCGAACCTGTTCCCTCTTCGTAGGAGAAACCATCGATTATAGTAATGTATAAGAATCAACGTGGCTGATGATAACTTTAAGGCGTGAAACTGCCAGGCATCCCACACTGCATTGTGACTGCACCCACTGACGATATCTTTATGGAATTAATATTCCGGCAAAGATTTCAAGGAAGCAATAAGAACCTTTGCAAATACTTTAAAATTTAGAAGACCTGCGGCAACAGATGTGATTCTGTAGAAAGATGCTGAGAATACTATGGTCGGAACATGAAGTCAATTATGAAGTGTTAAGGAAAATGAAAGGAAAAAGATAAAGTATACATAAAATCAGAAAATAGAAATTTCTACGACACGAATGCTTACAAGAATTAGTGAAGGCAAGATGGATATGCGTTAATATCACCGGCAACATTTGGAATTTCTAGGGCACAGAAGAATGCCTACAAGACATACTGAAGGCAAAAGAGACATGAGTTAATATCACAGGCAACAGCATTTCTTGCTTGCCAGAGATCTTTACCTGAATTTGTTTTAGATTTTCAAACAAATATCTTTTAATGATGAACCCCCAAGTTTTCAATTTGGATTAGTATCTGGAGAGTCTGCAGACCATTCAATCAATTTGGTACCTTTGAAATCTTTTTGGAAAAGTCGGCAATCGACATCTTTATAGAATATGAAGAAACATTTTCTTTTAGAAATATTTACGTTAATATATTTTAGTTGTCTAGTATTACTTAAAAAATGTTTGTCCATAAATGCAGATAATTACTAGGTTTATCTCGACACCATCAACTTTGAAGAAATCTGTAATTTTATTACCGACAATACGTTTTTTTTTTTTTTCTTGAATCACTCCAAGAAATAACATAAAGCAACTAAGACGCAAGGGATTACTGAGAATGAAAGAAACTGAGAAAACATTAGGTGGGGGGGGGGAAAGAAAGGACTGTTTTCGGGATACAACAGGCGATTATCTCCCATTGATCCAGATGAAGTCACGTGCCGTCTCTTTATAAAGTGACGAGTGGTCAGTCTTTCAGGAATCAAATCGAACTGTTGCTTTTTTAGCACTAACGAGGCCATTGCAGGGCCCAGATAGAGGCTAAATCTGCCGAATCTAGAATCCTAAATATGGCTTCTCCAGAAACACAGAATAATCTTTAGCAGATCCAATTCCTGTTGGGAATTCTTACAAGTAACGCTCTCGCTTTTTGTCCCTTTTCAAACTACTTGTGTAAAAATGTGTTGTTTCTCTGCGAGGGATAAATGTAAGTATTCGTATATAATTTTGTGTCTGACTTAGGGGCACAAAACTCTATATAAAAGCAACATAAAACTTTCTCAAAAAACATGTTTGTCATGCCTTTCAGCGATTCCTTGCTGTTCGTGAAATAAGGTGTTATGATATCATGGATACAATAATGTCCACAATGGGCGGAAATGGGAATGGGAGAATAGTCACTTTCCTATATAAGGCACTGATTAGAACAAAGAGAATAGGATTCAAGAAAACAACATTACGATTGACGTTGTATTTACATTTTTGACGGTCGTAGTTGACAGGAAATCAAGAAACCGGAAGAGATTTCCACACGTCGAAAACATGATTCCACATGGCAAATACGTTAAAGAGAAATACAACTGCAGAAAGGACCTGGTGAGGGTAAGGACTTACATAGAAATGTCGGGCAACAATAGTGAGGATTCGCAAGTGTAGTCAGACGATCCTAACTGAGGGTTCGACTGTTGTACTTTAATGCCAGATGACGAGTAAATAATTTAATGTCATATTTGTAAATTTATTTATAGACATTTTGTTTAAACTAGCAAAGGTTTATATCTCATTATGTAAACTTTAGTAAATGCACGGAGAAAAAAAAATATTTAGAAAAAATAATCACTAGAGTTTGTCATTTTTGTCCGACGAAAGCACATTCGTATTTAAAATTGAGCTTTTGTTATTTTCAAGTGCTTTACTCAAAACTTGAAGAGAGGAAAAAAACAAAAAAAAAAAAAAAAAAACTCGATAAAAAGACGAAGCCACGCAATATTTTATTGTAAAGTTGACATTCTGTTATTTCTGGGGGGATCGAACATACGAGAATCAGACAGACTTCCTAATGCCATCAAGTTAATTAAAACATTCCTGAGACACAAGAGAAAAATGTTGAAATAGACAGGATACAATTGGCGGCGAATTTTTATGACATTTAAGTCAAGAAATTTGACAGTTTAATAGCCAAAGTGATAGATTTCATATTACTTTTCTATTCAATTTCTCGACAGTAGGTGAATATGTCCATTGGCACTGCTCACAGAACACTTGACTACAAACGCTAAGAACATAATGATAATAATATGGAATGTGCACAAAATAAAATCTGTTTTAGAAAATAAAATAAATATATTACTTTGGAAGATTTAACAACTAACCACCACCCCAACCAAACATTAAGGCCTGTTTTAGGGCAACATGAAAATTAGATTCTGTTAGATCATGGTTATAGTAGGTTAGATAATAAATAATAAAAAATTACAGGACCTCGCCTGAGAATGGAAGATGTTGAAGATGGTCAGGTTTAAAATAATTGCGCACAGTCCCAAAAGACTGGAATTGATAACTATTACCCCCCCCACTAAAACAAAAAACAAAACAAAAAAAACTGTGTAGACAACATCAGTTCTGAGATTTTGAAAAATAGTGAAATTAGTGCCAGAGATTTAAAGAAATTTGATGTCACATGATCACCAATGTCAACCGCTAAATTGTCTTCGTTAATATATATATATATATATATATATATATATATATATATTATATGATATTTGCTTTAATGGAAATAAAACTGGAGTTTTTTTTTATTTTTAATAATGTCCGAGAACCACTTGAGGTGGTGTTACTGAGTAACAGGCAGAATTTATAAAGATATATGAGGAATATAATAGTTAACCTTAGCCTTGAACAGGTTAAAATTATTGTCGGCTTCAACAGAGCAGCGGTTCGTGAGAAGAAGCTACTCGAGTGTAGCTTTATATCTCACCAATGGAATTATGAATGGAATCTCGTCATTGTAAACAAGTGAAATATCTACTAATCGATCTGTTTCAACAGATCAGTGATATATTGACATAGTGAAAAGTTGGAAAAATATCTGGATTTTGCTAGAGAACAAATATTGTATAACAAAAATACTCCTCTTTACTGGGCGACTTGGACAGTTTTGAGGATCGTTGCTAAAACACTGAAAGAATTGGAAAATGGAAGAACATTTGAAAACATTCGCATAACAGGAACGAGTGAGAAGAATCCTGAAGAGAGGCCGAATAAGGAATTCTGAAGCGTTAGAAATGAAATAAATTCGACCGTGGAAGAATTTAGAAAATGTTAGATATATATCTTTCAAATGATTTAATGTTTTTAGTAGTCGGAAGTTTCGTTTAAGATTTAGTAATTTTCTTTTACCGGATAGTGCCTATGAACAGGCATGTCCATTTGTCCCGAGTTAAAATTTGGTATTGATGCTTAGGGATTTACACATTTCGTGTCAGTTATTATCCAAGATAACAATCATGTCCCTATGACATTTCCGCGGCGTTACGTAGAGGCCGCAAACACATTTTTGTAGTGTCGTGTCCATAAAACGTAAATGAAAAAAAGTTAAATATAGTGTCAAAATGTAATAAAATAAATATAACAATTATAATTATCATTAATTCAGTCTTTCTAAACCAATGAGAATCAACCCCACTTTTCTACTCTACACATACAAACACGTGTCATTCTTTGCTATCGAACAAGCGGTTTACACGGACAAATCGTTAACACATGCGTCAACCAAAATTTCATCTTTTTTTTTTTCAAGACATAATAGTAACGTTAATCTCTTAGCACTGAACAAAAATTCGTGGTAAGAAAACTCCAGAGCCTTTTGCATTTTCCAAATAAATTATGGACACTATATATATATATATATATATATATATATACATATATATATATATATATATATATATATATATAAGAAACATGAGAGAAAGGCTGTATACAGTTTACTTATTCTTTGTCTTATTCTTCTACTGGATTCCGATCCATATTTGGCCTACGTTAAACCCAACTCAAAATTCTACTCAATATTACTGTCTCTCGTGTCTTCCAAGACGACATAACTACCAAATTGTAAATAATACTCGTGTTGATGTTTCCAAGTCTTGCCATTTCTAATTTTTACGAATATCTTTTTGTCTATATAAATGTAAGGGGGTTTATAATGATTTACCCAGTTATAACTCCCCTGCATACACTAAGCATAGTTTAGTTCGGCACACTTAACTAACAACGGTGTAGTTAGCGGGAATCGAACTCAAAATTCAGTAGTAATAATCTGCCGGTGTACGATAAGGCTGTCTCTGGACACTCTAGCATCTGGGGTCAGTACTAAATGATAACTTCCTTTACTGACGCTATTTAAGTCTGGCGAGCTGTGAAAAAAGACTGAAAGAAATTCGCGATCCTGCGTGAAATTTTCTTTGGACCAATGAAAGAGATCAGAGATTGGCCGGCTCGTTGAGAAAAAGATGAAAACAAATTCACGAACCTATGTGAAATTTTGTTTTGGAAGAATGAAAACCTAGTTTTCACAGGAATTAGCTGTTCTGCCTAAAAAGAAAGAAAATAAAATAGCGAGCCTATACGAAATCCTTTTTTAAAAATATAAAATAAAGAAAACAAATCAACAAGAGTGACTGAAGCCATGGGAAAAGTTTCATTTCTATTCATGAGTTCAGAATTCAGATTTGAGCCAGTGTCAAATTATTCGCTAATTGACCTTAACCAAGAATTTGACACTTCAAAGAACTTTATTTCAACAGAGAAAGCTAAGTATTTCAAACTCTCTCTCCGTCTACTTTTGAATGTACGAAACCGTATATACCTTCTGTGAACAATGATCTCTTACCGTTGTTTTAAACATTTTTGGAAAAACAAGAACATCTGCCTAAAATCAAAGAACTGACCGTTGCATGCATTCTCAGTCTTTCTACAGACCTGCGAATCTTTGGTATGAACATCAGGTTTACAGCGAATAATCCAAGCATTAGAAATAAGATGTCACAGCACTATCCTCAGCATCTCCTACGCAGACATCACAAATGAGTGCGAGATACCATCAAATAAGAAATAGGCTCATTGGAAAACCTCATTAACCAGCGTCAACAAGAGTAAGTTGAAATTGTATGGACATGTCAAAAGAGCTAATATTGTTTACCGTATAAACCAACAAGGTTCTACATTAGGCAGAAAAAGAAGAGAGGAAAAACCCATGCCTACCACCTAGTTTTGCTTATAGATGCCTATGATTAATACCTTATTTTTAAAATTAATACCGGATTTTGCGGTGAGCTTGTCCCAAGCTGCTAGCCATTACCCCACCTGCACGTCTGATATCGGAGAGTCGAGTTTGAATTCCAACCGAGAAACTTGCATTCCCTTTTGCCCAATTTACTCTCAGATAAGGTGTAACTTCATCTGTTCTCCCCCGCGCTGTTGGCGGAGCTTCAGAATACGTCGACTGTACCTCTGCAGAGGGTAAAAGTCCCTTAATGGGGCCACCTGTTGGCCTTGGGTAGCGACCTGTGTCGTCTGGGGACGGGAACCTGGTGATTGAGCAGGGTCCCGGTGCAAAAAGGTCATGGTCATGCAACACATCACTTTGACCCTTACCTGGGCTAGACGGGCGGTCGGAAGGCCCGATCCGATCAATCGGCTAATCACGTCAAGCACTAATACTTACTCGCATAAAAACCCATCAATCTAAAACCCATAAGATGTTACACAAAACCTGTCTGACACTTTACTACAAACAAGAGATAGATCATAAGTATTAGAATGCGGTGGCAAGGGTCAATCTACTAGTAAGGAAAAGCCGTTACAGATAAGGATTTTAACTGACTTTTTCATCAAAAACGGGTCGGGAAAACAGTGAAACCTGAAATGCTAACAGCCACTTACTAGTGCGAGTATACCTTCCTTGTATCCCTGGAATAATAGGGCGAATGGGTTTCCCCACCCACTAACATCTCTCACTGATGGGCTCCGAGGAGAATGGGGAGCAAGGAAGGTGAATTAAAAAAAAAACCCATAAAACTCATGGCAACAAATAAAATCAAAAGACCCCATATTGAAGACAGTTCGGAGAGCCTATACTCCGAAGCTGAGTCAGACAACGAACTTGATCAAAAGCTGTTCCCTAGATTTATTGTCTTGGAGTCAATAGAGAACACCCCAATCACTAAGTTGTTTCCATTCATTGTTGAAAAAACAATGAAATCTTTAATAAAAATCTTATCAATAAAAAAAAAACAAACTAAGGAACAACACGATTTTAGTAGAAGTTACAAATAAAACTTCAGCAAATATGTTACTGAAGCAAAACTTTTTTTCTAAGCTTAAAATAAAAGCCTACCCCCCACACTTCCTTGAACTCCTCAAAGGGTGTGGTAAGAAGCCCAGATCTCTCACTCTGCACACTGGATGAGATAAAAAAAAACAACCTAAAGCAACAAGGCGTCACAGATGATCAAAGAATATTGATAAAAAAAAAGAACAACCAAATGACTCTAACAAACACTTATATCCTAAATTTCAACACTCGAAAACGTCCTATCGGATATATGATAGAAAAAGTGGAAGTATACATACCAAATCCTCTGAGATGCTCAACTGCCAAAAGTTCTGGCACCACAAGGAAAGATGTACCAGATCACCAACATGTAAAGATTGTGGAGAAATCGGGGATCACATTGACTGCAAACTCCCATTTAAAATGTGCAAACAAAATCATGCAGCAGACTCAAAAGAATGTGAAGTCTGGAAGAAAGAGAAAAATATCCTCAATTAAGCACACAAAAAACATATCATACCCGGAGACAAGAAGGATAGTTGAGAGTTCTCAGAATGCATCAACATATGCAAATATAGCCAGTATGACAAACAACTCGATTCAAAAACAAGAAACAATACAAAACAATTTGTTCGATCTGGTAGAAGAACTAAGATCACTACTGGAGATACTAAAGAAAAATTTAATCATTTCAACAACTAGATCCGATATTGAATCGGATCTAAAGGAAAACTCCCAATACCAGATCGACGAAACCAAAGATGTCACAAACCAAAGAAAATTACAATCCAAGCAACAGCAAATGCCATTCCCCCCATCACCATTAACAAATTAAATAACTCTTCACCTGCAAAAATGAAATCTCCTTTGAAGAATCAACACAACAAAAAGAAAACAGAAATTGTCTTAATTGAAAATGAAAACAAATTCGAACTGATGGAAACCGATAGCCAAGAAAGACATTCAAGACAGAGAAGTTCAAAAAGTCCCACGAAAAAAAAAAAATCAAAAACAATCATCCCATCTCAAACAAGGGAACGGTCTTCATCCAAACAAAAATCATCAAATGAATCAAAAGGAAAAAAAACAAAAGGAACATCCCTCAATAAACAAACAGAACCAAAAGTAAACCAAGGGTGAAAACATAACAAAAAACAAAATGCAAATAAGACAGAAAGCTTAGAAAAGATGGACATTTCTATTACAAAATACAATATAGACAAGTAAATCCTCATAAGTTTTCATGATTCAAAAAATGATACAATGGAACTGTCGGGGCTTAAAACCAAATATAAACGATCTACTTCTTATAACGAATCATCTCCCCACCATCATCTGCCTACAGGGAACCTTCCTAAAAGCTGATGATAAAATAAAAAAAAAACTATACACAATATAATTACATTCATAACCTAACCTTACTTAAAAAAGTTATGCTATGTAAAAAAAAATATAATACCAATTAAATATTTGACGATAAAAAAGGGACCTTTGACACTTACCAGGTGAAAACACAACTCTGAAAGCAATGGATATTTTTAAAAAAGCAAGACAACACTGAAAAAAAAAAAATTTATGAAAGCAATTCAACTTTATCCAAAACAAAAAAAAACACAAAAACAAACAACAAAAAAAACAAACAAACAATTGTTTGACCTTAAATGATCTCATAAATATTGATAGGTCGTTAAACATTAAACAAAAAAACATCTGTTCTCCCCGACCAGTTGTGGGTTAAATAGAAGGCCAGACTGGAGTCTATAGCCGTGGGTGGTAAACAATCGAGAAGGAAAAGTCTGAATTCAAAACCGTATCTAGCTCTGGTGTAATACATACTATACAATCACCGACTTTATTATGAAGTTCACAATGACTCTATAATCTCGACTGTCCTTGTTATTTTTCTAGTACTATCACTACTAGGAATATTAAGTGGAAAGAAAAGCCCCTCACTATAGTCGACCCTTATTATTTTGGGGTTGTTGTTTGAGGTTAAGATGTCGTGTGTATTGGTGAACAAAAATCACAAGTGTTGAATTGGTTGAAAGAATAATGAATAGAATGAGATATAATTCTTTATTCTGTCTATACTTTTTAGCATAGAAAATGAAAAAAAAAAAAAAAAAAAAAAATTTTTTGGTCCTTAGGAAATTTTTTTTTTAAGCTAGGGAAATAGAAGAGCAAAAGATTTTTAACCCGATAGGGAACCAATATGGGAAGGCAATGATTTAAAAAAAAAAAAAAAACAAACCCCCTTAGCATTAAAGGGTTAAAAAAGAAAGCGGGGAGAAACCTGAATTTAAAAACCCCCCCTCCCTCAACTGTCGGGTCATTTGGGAAAAAAACAATTTTATTCAACCAAAAATTTAATTTTATGCCAATAAGAAAAAGGGAAAACTTGGGAAAAGACGGGAAAGGGATTAAAATTGGGAATGAAAAAAAAAGTTTTCCCCAGATCAAATGAAAACCCCCCAGTGGGTGAACCCGATGGTGGGCTAACCCCAAAAACCAACACCGAGGGGCAGAAGAACCCTGGACGTGACTCATTTAGGAAAAAATAGATCCTTAATTGTGATGGAAAAAAAATCAAAATTTTAAAATTCATTTTTCAGTTTAAAAATCAATCAAGGTGGTGTCCATGCAAGAAAATGCCCCCAATTTCCAAAAAAAAGTTTCCATCCCCTTCTTAAAAAGATTTTCTTTTACTAAAAAATTTTGGTCCATCTCAAAAAATATATATATGGGGGGGAGAAAAGGGAAAAAAACCCCAAACCCAAAAAATAATCTTTTTTT